>SNQJ01S0284923.1:0-11021 GCA_010110895.2 Picea sitchensis | reverse complement strand
GTGTTGTATATGCATGTGCATTTTCCTTCATGTCCAAATACCTTTATCAATCTTGCGGTCCAAAACCCATGACTAGGGTTGACATCAATGACAACAATCAATCTTCCAACAGTGAGTTCTTCCTTTATCGACATATCTTTTCATCCTATTTTGAGCAGCCTTTAAATTTTCTTTTATCTTCACCATATTCTCTTCCATTTCCCTTAGTAACTTGGGCCCAACCATTGCTCTATTTGTTGGGTTGTCCCAACTCACTAGTGTGTTGCATTTTCTACCATATAATGCTTCAAACAGGCCCACCTTCAAATATTCAAGATACTGATTATTATAGGCAAATTTAACTAGATGTAGATAATCTTTCGATTTCGATGGTTTGTCCATTACATACATTCGTAGCATATCCCCTATAACTTGATTGACCTTCTCTATTTTCCCATCTAATTCTGGGTGATAGGTTATGCTAAAGTTCATATTTGTACCAAATATTTTGAATAATCCCTTCCAAAAATTTGATGTGTACTTGGGATCTTTGTCAAACACAATTGTCTTAGGCACACCATGTAGCCTATAAATTTCTCTCATGTAGATATCTGCAATGCTAGCTGTCTTGTGAGTTAACTTCACTGGAATAAAATGGGCAACTTTAGTAAGCTTATCCACCACCACCATGATGGAATCATGCTTCTTGGTAGTTCTAGGAAGCTTAGTGATGAAATCCGTTGTTACAAATTCTTATTTCCGCTCACGAATGGTAATGGTTGTTGAAAACAAATTGGGTGTTTTTGCTCATCCTTGATATTCCAAACATCTGGATATATAATCATCCACTTCTTTCTTCATACTTAGCCAATAATATTGTCTCTTGACAGCTGCAATTATTTTCTGGTAACCTGGGTGCCCAACAAAAGGCACATTGTGCATTTCTTTTAACACCATATTTTTCAACTCTTGAAAATTTGGCACATAAACTCTGCCCTTCTACATGAGGATTCCATCCTCTTTTAGCTCATGATTTTCAATTTTCTGCTAAAAAATACCTTTTTGTAATTTTTCTTTTATTTCCATGTATTGTTGATCTAATTTTGCAACTTCTAAAATTTTGGCTTTCAAATATGGTTTATATATGCTAATGGTTGTAGCATGCATCTCATGCACTCTCCTACTAAGTCCATCAACCACCTTGTTCTCTTTACCTTTGATACACTTTATATCAAATTCATACTCACTGAGGAATTCCAACCATCTACTTTCCATAGCACTTAAAATTGGTTGTCCAAACAAATATTTCAGACCACTATGGTCTATTCTCAGCTCAAAAATCTTCCCCATGAGGTAGTGCCTCCACATTTTCAAGGCATGCACTATGGTTGAAAATTCTAAATCATGAATAGCATAGTTCCTTTAAAGATTTGTTAATTTCCTTGATTCGTAGCATACCACATGCTCATTCTGACTAAGTACTCCACCAAGCCCTTCTTTTCACGCATCAATTCACACAACAAAATCTTTATTAGGATCAACAATTCACAAAATTGGTGCACTTGTCAATAAATATTTCAAGTGTTGAAAACTTGTTTCACAATCAGATGCCCACTCAAATCTCACACCCTTCTTTTGTAAATATGTGATTGGATGTGCGATCTTCAAGAACCCCTCAATGAATCTTCTATAATAACCTATAAGTCCCATGAAATATCTCACCTCAGAGACATTCCTTGGTGCTGGCCATCCCTCAATGGCTCTTATCTTCTCCAGATCCATCGTTATCCCTTCCTATGAATTTATATGGCCCAAGTAATATATCTACCTCTAGTAGAATGAGCACTTGCTCAAATTCACATATAGTTTATGTTCCCTCAACACTTGTATCACCATCCTAAAGTGTTTCTCATGATATTTTCATACTTGGAGTAGATAAGAATGCCATCCAAGAAGACATTGACAAACTTATCCAAGTAATCTATGAAAATAAAATTCATTAAACACATGAAGATAGTTGGTGCATTTGACAACCCAAATGGTACCACTGTAAACTCATAATGGTCATACCTTGTTCTAAAGGTTGTCTTGTTGATATCTTATTCATTAATTCTCACCTTGTGATAGCCTGATCTGAGGTCAACCTTGGAGAATATCATTGCATCCTTCAGCTGATCAAAAAGATCATCTATCCTTGAAAAAGGATACTTGCTCTTCATAGTCACCTTATTTAGCTTCTTAAATTCAATGCAAAGCCTCAACATTCCATCCTTATTTTTCACAAATAATACTGGGGCACCCCAAGGTGACAAACTTGGGCATATGTATTCCTTCTTCAAAAGTTCCTCAAGTTGCATTTACAATTCTTTTAACTCTGGTGTGCTCATCCTATAAGGAGTCTTGGAAACTGGTGCAACTTCGGGCATCGGATTGATAGAGAAATAAATATCGCTCTTGGGTGGCAACCTCGATATCTCTTTAAATACATCTTCAAATTATTTCAGTGTTTCATATTTTTCAATATTTGGCATGTTGTCCTTAGGAGCCTCCTCCATATATGTTGCAAATACTTAACATCCTTTCCTGAAGGTTTTCTTCAGCTACAAGGCTGAAACTTCTCTAATAGTTACATCCTTTGGAATACCCTATACTAATATCAAGTTTTCTTCCTCATCCAAGCAAGTAAATTCCTTATTATAGTAGTATAAGACAACATGATGCTTGTCCAACCAATCCATACCAATGAGGAAATCATAGGAATCCCAAAGGTATAATGTTATAACCTTCCCTTGTGCTCATCCCTTTCATGTCCATTAGACATGCTTTAACCATCTCATTAATTTTCCTTTTATCTCTTGTAGCTAGATGCACCAACCAAGGTTTCCCAAGCTTGCTTCTTGAAAATTGAAATCTTTCCACCATATTAGGATCTATATAACTATGATTAGATCCTAAATAAATCAAAATAGCAATGGTTTAGTTGTTGATCTTACCTTCCACTTCAACTATGTGAGACTGAAACATGGCTTTCTTGTTATCCATGGCTGTGTAGATCCTTGGTACATTTCTTCCAATGTCTTCAATTGTATCAACTTGTTGTACATTGTGAACAATCCTCACTTTTTCATCTCTATGAGGAAAATCCCATTACATGTGATCTCCCTTAAAACCCCAACATTTTTTAGGTTGTTTCCTTGGTCTTTTCCCCACTGTCTTCGTCATTATGGGCTCCTTAGGAGATGGGTGTCCCTGAAAATTATTTCTGAAGAATGGTGGCTTGGTCCCCTTCTTCCTATGTTCCATATTGCCCGTCTTCTTGTCCTCCCAGTCCTTTTGGAAACTTGGTCTTCCTCTATTTTGATCATAGAGTCATTTATCTCTCTTTATGGTTTCCTCCAGTGTATTGGGATCATCATACTATATCTTATCATTGAAAATTGATGGCATCCCACTCAGGTACCTATGAATCTTAACCTGTTCATCATTGATGAAAGTAACATATTTCAACAACTCTAATAATCTCATTTCATACTCATCTATGGTCATACTCCCAAGCTTGAGTTCAAAGAACTCCTTTATTTTCTTGTCATAGTAATGTTTGGTTAAGTATTGATTTCGAAAATACCTTTTGAATTCCCTCCAAGTAACCTTCTTCTGATCTATGTGTTTCACTTGCATAAAATGGTCCCACCACATTGATGCTTTTCCTTTGATTTGGTAGATGGAAATTATCCCTTCTACCCGTGAAGAGTAATTATGTACCTCAAAGTACTTCATCGTGCCCAACAAACAATTCTTTGCATCCTCATCCTTCTTATGCTCACAATCAAAGGGAGGAGACTTGATGTTATTCATTTCTCCTTGTAGCTCCTCTACCCCATGCCTCCTATTATGTTTTCTAATAGGAGATGGACTTGAACTACTGTGTGATCTCCTAACTGAATTCCTTGGTGATTTCCAATGATGCATGTCAATACTTCTTGTTTCTCTCCTTTTATCATGAGACTTGTGACTCCTTGACCTACTTGACTATGTCTCCTTATCCATTTTCTTCTCTATTTTGTCCAAGATCTGTAGAAAATTGATGTTGAAGCCATCTTGTTTCTCCTTGGCATTCATAATCCTCTCATTATCAACTTTGTAACTTTGGGAATCTTTTTGAAGACTNCTTGACTATGTCTCCTTATCCATTTTCTTCTCTATTTTGTCCAAGATCTGTAGAAAATTGATGTTGAAGCCATCTTGTTTCTCCTTGGCATTCATAATCCTCTCATTATCAACTTTGTAACTTTGGGAATCTTTTTGAAGACTCTTTATTGTATCTACCAAGTTCATACTCTCCTCCTTGCCTTCTCTATTCTTGTTATATTATGTCCCCTCATTACCCATGTTGACATACAACCCTCTAAATTCATCTTCATGGTTGTAGGTTCTTTGTGCATATTCCATGATTTTGATCTCTGTGCTAATCATATTCTAATCTATTTTTTGTTAACTCTGGAAAATGTGCAGGAAATAGGATTTGTTAGACTAAAACATTTATCAAATCTATAAATACCATGCACAACTATGTTGCATGAGTGTATCATAATCATTATTTTGATTCCTTGTGAATTTGACTACCCAGTTCACATTTTTGGGTGAATTTATGCACTCCTCTATCAATACATTTCCAATGACTACTTCCTTGCTCAATTATGAGTTATGAGCATAAAATTATCACCATTGGACCAATACCCATTTATTCTTTATGTTCACCCTTCAACCATGTGCAACTTTTAACTATGATCCTTCATATTTTCACCTGCTCCTTTGAATTTTTTGCAAGATCCCAACTGGATTCCTTCATAATCATATTTTGGACAATTTTTCAAAGTTTCACCTTCATCCGAGCTTCAATGCCACTAGATAGATCTTGTTGAAGTTTAAGGTCGATTTATATTTTTATCTCTAAATTATATAGGTACCTTCTATGTCCTCCTATACATTTTTAAGTGCTCATATTTCTATTTCAAAAATAAGTTTTTCTTCTATGGATCAATATCTTTCTATAGACTACTCATGTTCCCCAATCTGATTCTGGAGCAAGAAGTTATGGCCCTCAGAAGTTAGTTGGGTCTCAAATTAACCTTGCACTATTTGGCATGTAACTTCCTCATCCTAGCTCTGTTTGACGAACAGTTTACACCATTAGAAATATCTCTCTGAGCTCTATTATTTTAGATGCAAAAACTTACGTCTTGGTAGGACATACAATTTGGTATGAAACAAACTTCTCAAAAATTCCATTTAGGCCTCTGAAAATGTCCTGTAAGTCGAACACCTGGAAATCACTGTAATTTTCCAATAATTTTCATTAATTTTCTGAGAAATTTATGTTAATCCACTAACTGGGATGTTGACATGGCATCATGGTCCATATGGAACTCCTGGAAGGCTACCATGTTAGCTCCTTTCCCAACTGGTTTTTCATTGTTAGACCCATCTTACACCTTCTACTTCCTTCAATTTCCCCTTCATTGGCACACACATTGTATTTTTTGGGCCCCATAGGTCCTTGGATACCATGTGGCACCTTTTAATTAAGTTGTGGGGATGGGAAATCCCCATGCCACACCCATTATCCATGCACACATCAATTTTCATGCCACTTTAATCCAACGATGGAGGATTTTGGCACAATCGCGATTGACTGCCCATATTGCATCATGGTCCCCCTTGACCTTCTGACTATTAAAAAAGGGTAGAGGGGCCACAAAACTCAACCCCAATTAAGACTTGGGTGATGTGTCGTGCATTAGTAAAATGCACCCCCCCCCTCCGCACCTCTGGTTATCATAAACCTACAAGACCCCCACATAAAAAGCATGGGATTGACATGTGTCTACGTGACAACAGCACGACAAGGATCCTACCGGGGAGAAAGGCACCCACCATTGTGGCACCAACTCACTTGCCACATCTACCTTATCTTGTCAGCGTCTACCTGCCACCATGGAAGTACATTGAATTTTCTTGTTCATGCTTCCATTGAATATCTACTAGTACACTTCATATAATCAATTCCATCCTTGTCTGTATTATTTTGAATTCATCCCATAAACTTCATCCCTTTCCTGTCGAATTCCTTCAAATGTATGTTGTATAAATTGGGGTTTTTGCCCAATTTCATCCCAATTTTGTCATGGACGCCATGGATGTTGTATAAAATTAGTTTTCAACCATAAACATGCATGATTTTACCCAATTAAATATTTAAATTGGATATTTTAAACTTTTGGGCTCATTTATCCCCAATTTCACGTGAAATTCCTTTAATTTCATTGCAATAATATTATCAAGTGTTTTGCATGATTCCTCTGAAATTGATGTTTTACAATTTTACACTTCAGCTCTATGTTAACTCGGGCCATGCAGGCTCATTGTCGAAACTGGAGCTCTGGTACCACATTGTAGCATCTCCAACCATCAAGCTGGGCTATGAAACATAAAAAAAATCCAAACTCTGATACCATTTTAATTTACCGATATGCTCTGCATATGCACAAAATTATGCAGACTAATAGAAAATATACATATACAACATTATATAGGGAAAACCCATATAGAAAACACATAAATAATTTATGTAGTAATTAAAACAAGCACATGAATGACACTTATCTTGTGTAAATAGAACACCAACTATGTGAAAACCTCAAACTTTCCTCCCAGCCATAGACTCTATTGTTTATAAACTCAACAGTAGCTCATCCCTGAGCTGGGGCTAAAAATCCACTTGCGGAAAGGAATCCTAAATCAGGATAAGGTATCTCAAACAACGAAAATGATCAGACTCAGGTGCCAATTCTAGAAAACAACCTACAGTTCCCCATTCCCCACATGCATATCCCACCCCATGAAGTGTTCCCCTTCACTACTCAACAGTCCTTCAACTGCACCACTTCCCTTCTAGGGCTTCAACAACATGTCAAACAAGAAGTATCAGAGCCTTGTAGCTACAACTTAGCACCTTGGGAATAAATTCCCAACAGTTCTTTCACCTAGAGAGAATGCTCACAAGACTAACAACTTGCTATTTCAATAAATCATGGGTCTAACAACCTGTTGCTTCAACCCAATTGTTGGGTTATTGGTTTCCCATGGCTCCAAGGCTTTCCATTGTGCATGTATGGTGATGGAAACAAGAGAGTATGGATGGTAGGAGAGAATAATGGAATAATGAGTGAATGAATGGGAAAAATGAACTAAATTCCCAACTATATATATGCATGCTCCCAACTTGACACTTATCATGTTGGGAACTACCTTGGGCCCACTTTCCCGCACTTGGGTGATAGGTTCCCCATAATTAAGGACTTAGGATATATTTATATCCCTCAATTTAGAATTTATACATTAGGAATATTAATAAAATATTCCTTTGGGCCCCCCTTTCCCTTTCCTAGACTCTTAGCCCCCCTTTCCCTTTCTAGTGGAGTTTATCCCTCTATACTCTTTCTATTTGGTTGGTCTACAACAATGATGTGTTTTCATTAATATCTGAGTGTGATTACATAATACAAAGATAGGCTCACTGGCCTTTTAGTTTATGGCTCTCCGGCCTAATAACCACACAGACACTTTAGCCTCAAAATACCTATATACAAAAGCACTCTGGCCCAAAATTATTTAATTCACTATCCTATATGTACATTGACATTTACATTTACATTACAATTTGGGTTCATCCTAGGGGTATTACCTGAACACAAATTCTTTAGACCCCAGTGAAATGCTTGAAAAGTTTCTAAGTATAGGTGCAAAATGAGTGTGGTGGAACGTAAAGGTGTACTTTGGAGGCCGTGAAAGTATGTATAGAAGAAATGATGAAGTAAACCATCAAGCTGACATATCAATGTTTTAGATTCAATTGAGAAGATGATCAGACGACAACTGTGCATTATGGTTGCATGGTGTAGTTTTATGGGCAGTAAACATACCAATGGTCAAGATTAAATACAAAGGAATGATCAGACGGTTATAGAGCGATGAGGCTCATGTAGTGTATTTTGTAGATAGTGAATGAGATCAAAGGCTAAGAATTTATCAGGAACAAGATCCAATGGGTGTTGAGCAATGAGTTCGTTTACATGTTGCATTTGATAGTGAGCATATCGACAGTCAATATTAGATCGAATATGGATCGACATGTGGTTGAGTGTTGAGTTTATTTTACATTTTTTTAAGGGAAAAGAGAAGATCAATGATCACAATTGATTCAAGGTACTGCACCCAACGGTTGTTGAGCGTCAAGGTTTATGCTATATCCAGTGAATTGTGTGTGAATTAGGAGGAATTTGGGACCAATTTCAAAGGATTTATGAAGTCCAACTTTTAAGGAAGAGCCAAGCGATCTCAAGCCCACCTCATGAGAAATATTTTTTTTAATATGTGGACAAACCCTTGGGTGTATGCTCTATATAAATAACAATTCTCAAATCCAAGTCAGTTAAGCATGGAAGTGAGTGTGGATTGTGTGAAGAGAAGCTCTAAGGTTCTGAGGTTCGAGGATGAAAGGAAGATAATGTAATATTCTAAGGGTGGATGGGAGGTGAAAGGTATAAGGAACTTCAAAAATAAAGAATATTGTGAAGTGAAAGAATGTGTTGTGATAACAGAGACAGAGCATTAGTATTATGCAAGTGAAATCCTGAGGGAGAGAGAAGATTTGACATTATTGACAGATTGAGGAGATTATTGTCTCCAGTAGGTTGGTGCCTACATATTGTCGATTTGGTGCTCAGCTAAGGGGATTGGTTGCTCCTTCAGGTTGGTGCCTACAAATATAGTAGTTTTAGGTTGGTTCTTACGGATAATGTTGAGTTGGTGCTCAGATAAGGGGATTGGTGTCTCTTGTAGGTTGGCTCCTGCAAACATTGTACTAGTAGGTTGGTTCCTACATGATTATATAAAAGAATTATTTTGCGGTTTTCTCCCATTTGGGTTTCCACGTGAAATATATGTGTATTGTGGATTGTATGGTTATTTTTTTATCTTTCACTACTATAGTTGGTAAAGAAACACATTGATAAATCTTGTAAGAAAATAAAAAATAGTTTTATATTGATTCACCCCCCTTTCAGTACAAATATCTGTGCCAATAGTGGATGGGTACATAAAAAAGTGGTATCAAATTTCATGTTATATAAGTGGGGTTTTTATGGAAAAGAAATGTAAATGATTGAGTATGTCAAGGGGAAAATGACAACATTAACTAATATGGGTATGGAATAAAAAATGAACATAAATGATATAATGATATTTTTCTAACATTGTTAAGCTAACAATTTGTTGTTGTACATAGTGCTTTCTAACTGCTAAGGTTGCTACAAAAAATTGGCAATTGGACTGGGCACATTGTTATCATGGAAGATGCACGTAAACCTTATGATTATGAATCAAATATCATAGGGTGAAATTTTCATAGGAGAAATGTAGATATTGAGTCTAACAAACATATAAATCAAGATACCTCTCTAGACATTGAAAAGACAATGAGTATCTTGATGGTAGAGATTCAAAGCTATGGAGAAGATAATGAAAGGTTAATCAAGGCTCGACAAGAATATAATTTGTTGAATGCTTGCATGTTGTAAATTTAGATAGATATACAAATACAAATGCATCATGGACAAAATTCAACAATGTTGGTAGGATTAGGGATAGCTCTAGGAGTCATTATTATAAGAGATTCTAAAGTACCAAAGTAAAGACTTCTAATTATGGGACTTATATACCAATAGATCCCTCTTACAGTGAATCATCTCCATTTGAATATTCATTAAGTAGTTCAAAATTCTCTTCCCATATGTAGGGAAAAAAGAGGCCTTTCAGATATAGCTTGAAAGGAGAATTTTGGAAAGAAATACCACCTACATTTGATGGTGAGGTGAAATCTGGTCAAGAGGCTAAGGCTTGGATTTTAGGATGAAGAAGTATATCTAAGTACATAATTATTTAGGCCTTAACATGAAAGCTAGAGTATCCATATTAAACTTGAATGGAGGAGCATCAATCTAGTAGGAACATCATAGACAAGTCAAGAAAATCAGTGAGATAAATATTTCCTAGAAGTAATTAAAGAATTATTCTTAGCATAAGTATCTCTTTGACAAGTATTATGATGGTAAAATTAAACAATTCCATTGAGGTAACAATGGAATCGATGACCATAAATGAACATGTGAATAAATGTTTGGAGTTACTGAGATATGTCAATTACATCAAACATGATAAGTTGAATATCCAATATCTCCTAAGTTGATTACCTCAATCCCATAAACATGGAATAGAGTTTGATGAACTATGAACCCTAAATAAATCCATTGGAAAGAATAATTATTTCCATGAGTGGAGTAAACATTAGCTATAGGTTCACAAGGCATGGAAGGAAAAGAAGAAAGAGAAGCTTTACTAGATAAAGAAAGGGTTCAAGCCTCCTCATTATAAAAATTAGTATAAACAACTAGTACAAAGTGGAGTTCATCCCAATATGTTAGTGGGAAAGAGACCAAGATATCTCATTCAATTTTGGGTATGTAGAAAGGATTATTTTCTCAAATATTGTCCACATCAAAAGTCAAAAAATAGGAATGTTTATAACATTGAATAGGATACAACTATTGATGACATGTCAAGGACCATTCCTAAGATCTATATTACAGTAGAAGAACACCAAGTAGATCACTAGGTAGTAGTGGTTGAAGATGATGGTATGATTACTAAACAATCTCTATCCATTTTGATTGATCTTGGATCTCATCATAGTTATGTTACTCCTAAAATTGTTGACCATGTGCTCTTAATAAATGTAAGCATAGTAAGTCATGGTTGTTGTATTATGTTGTCATTGATGTCAAAGGGTTGATGTCAAGTATTTTCATAGTGATGATATTGTATCATTGATGTATTGATTGTTGGATTATGTTGTCATTTATGTAATTGATGTCAAAGGGTTGATGTTAAGTGGTGTCATAATGATGTGTTGATAGTAAAGGGTG
>SNQJ01S0284921.1:0-11021 GCA_010110895.2 Picea sitchensis | reverse complement strand
ATTCTCATTTCATAGGATGTGAATATTCCATGTAGTTCATTCTTGCTTATTGAGTCTAGATCTTCAATTTCTTCTAGTGCTGAGATCTTAGGATCAAATCTCCTTGGAAGAGATCTTAGTACCTTTTGAAAAATTACAGATTCATCAACTTATTATCCCAATCCTATGATTTCACCCACTGTTTCATTAAATTGTAACAATTAAGATGAAATATTCTCATCTTCCTTCATCTTTAGCTGTTCAAATTGACCTATGTAAGTTTGAAGCTTTGCTACTTTGAATTTTGAATCTCCTTCATAAATATTTTGAAGTTTGTCCCAAATCTCTTTAGAGGAGGTACAATGTATAACTTTGGTATATACCGAATCACAAATACCATTCATAAGTGCATTTGTGGCTTTTGAATTATTTAGACTGATTTTCTTTCAATTGTCATTTGTTGGCAGAACTGTTGGTTCTTTGTATCCATCTACAACTGATTGCCAAACCTAAAATCCCTGTGCTTGTACATATGTTTTCATCCTTCTGCTCCAAAACGCATAGTTATGTCCATCAAACTGTGGTATTCCATTTTTATTCATATGTTTTCTCTCCATGATCTACCTTTCAGTGGTTAAATTTATTTCTGAAGGAACCTCCTCTGATACCAATTGTTGGATTACTGAGAGGGGGGTGAATCAATAATAGAGAAATTATAATGCTTTTTAACCACAATGTATAAATGTTATTTATCTTTATGATCAATATAGAATTATCATCCAATAAGTGTAGA
This sequence comes from Picea sitchensis, assembly GCA_010110895.2. Taxonomy (NCBI): domain Eukaryota; kingdom Viridiplantae; phylum Streptophyta; class Pinopsida; order Pinales; family Pinaceae; genus Picea; species Picea sitchensis. The sequence continues at coordinate 10,249 of SNQJ01S0284921.1, read as the reverse complement.
GTAAATAAATAATGAACAAATGAAAAATTGTACACATATAAAGTACACCAATATTTTTTACGTCGAAACCCCATGCGAGAGAAAACCACATAATGGTTTTTCTTATTTATTTTTAAGAATTACATTCATTGGAAGAACCAACTTCCTTTGTATTCCAGCTGCAACTAGAAGGAGGCATCGACCCCCTATTTTTAGGCTACAACCTAAGGGAAGCTCCAACCACCCAATTCTCTGGATACAACCATAAGGAGGATACAACCCCCTATGTTCTCTATCTACAATTGGAAGATCGCTACAACCACCTATACTTTCCCCTTCCAACCACAAATATACGTGTCAAATGTAGAAACAAAATATGTCACTGTCACAACATGTTCTGTCAAATATGTCACTAAGAAATTTGTCACTGTATACTCATCAACCAATCTGATTTGATCACATATACCTCAAACATTATACCACAAGTCTGTACCCCAAACCATGTGCTAGAACCTCATTATTATACAACCTCTATCTGTACCAATAACTTCAACAACATACCACAACCAAAAGCCCTCAAACATGAACCAATACTAAAACTCAGTAGATCTGCCTCAGGTCAATTCTACAGCAAGCCCTAAACTTCCAAGAGGGCATCCAATATATTTACAAGGCAAACCCTAAACTAGATTCATAAATTCAACACTACACATATGAAAACTATACCTTTTTCTTCTTGTAGCATTTTGTTGCCGCGATTCTTTTGCCATGATTTTTCTGTCGCACTTTTTCTTCCATAGGTTTTCTGTCACAATTTGTTTGCCGCACTTTTCCTCCCGCAATTTTTCTACCATACTTTTTCTACCATACGTTTTCTACCATAGTTTCCTGCCGTGTTTTTTTTCTATGACAATTTTCCTGCCACACTTTTTCTACTACACTTTTCTCCATCAATAATACCTACCCAAATAACCTTTTACAAAATAGATATTCAATGATATTCAATAGGTGCTAATGGGAGACCCTTGCTCTCTTATTTATACTATCCAAGTAGTTTCCTCTAGGACTATCAACTTTTGTCCACTTAACCACTTTGTCAACTTAACCACTTTGTCCACTTAGCCACTTTTTCCACTTAACCACTTTGACTTATCCATAAATAGTAAACTCACCACTTCTTGTTGCAACCACTTTATTATTTAAATAATTTCTCTTTGCAACCACTTTGACTACTTTATTATTTAAATAATTTATATTTACTCACAAATTCTTGTTGCAAATAACTATTCTATAATTAGTCAACTCATAACTTCTTTTCCCTCAACTAACTTCTTGTTGCAACCACTTTATTATTTAATTTATTTCTTGGTCAACCGGTTTCACTGTTCAATCTTCTCATCACAACTTCCTATTTCAACTAATTTATTTTTAAATATTTTCTTAATGCAACAACTATACCCATGATTAACTGCTAGTTTCACCAACTTGACTAGTCAACTTCTTCTAAGAGCTTCTAGAATTAATTTGAATTCTTTGACCGTCTAGCGTGAGGAGTTATCTAATGTTCTGCATATCACTGGAAATGGATTGACATGTACTATCCATATAGAATAGTCTTACCTGTAAATATATTAAGATTCATACCATTATACATCAATTAAACTGAAGTCCCTTAATCATACCATTGGGGCTACCGGAATTTGCTACAGGACTTGCTTCAAGGGTTGACATCAATGAAAACCACCCATTTAATCAACAATTTTAATTAACAATTATGTTCTTATTTGGTGAATATGCAAGGATGGAAATTAACATTGGACTCGAGAGTGCACATTATGGGTTTTTTGTAATGATTTATATGTAAATTTAGAAGCTATTACAACCATTTATTGTAAAATAGGGGGCATGATTATGCCTTTATTTTGTAATTTAATTTCCATCAATGTGAATTTATTGTAAATGGCCTTGTGGGAATCTAAGAAGAGGCTAGAATCATTTAAAGGAATGCAATTGTTATGAGGGAAATGATTGTGTATGCAAGCTTATATGTTTTCCCACGAAATTTGTTTTTAATAGCACATGTTTAATTAGAAATATTATTTAAGTTTTGAAATGGTTGAATTCTTTCATGGGAAATGGATGAATTTGGAATAAGTAAAGCTATTTTTGCTGCAAAATTGTAATTGCCTAAAGTTTCCATGTAATAATGATGAATCTCATAGATGCTTTTAGGGGCTAAATTTCTCCAATGGGATAATTTTCCATGGTTTTTCCCAAAAAATGATTCACCAGTTTCCATTTTTTCTAAAAATGATTCACCCAAATTCCATGAAATAAAAATATTTTACCTTAGAAATCACCAAAATTTTATAGAAACTATACAAAATCCTTATAAATTTGAATATTTTTACAAAACTATCGCCAAACATTTTACATTTTTCATATTAAGGACTAGTAATATTAACCCACATTTCTACATTTTAATATAAATTTTCATCCTTAAAATTATCCTTGATGATGATCATACGTTAATTATATGATCAAATACGTGATAGCTTCACTTGATTTATCTATAATAAGCTCTCTTGATTATTTTTTTATATTCTCTTATTTGTTGGTTTGTTCTTCAATTGTGTGTCAACCAATACCCATGCATCTTCCTTTAATGTACTTATGTCTATGTTCATGGCCATGGTAGCAATTGAGTTTACCATTACTTCCACTTGACATGAAGGAAATTTATCATAATCTATAGTTATCACCTCATGAAATTCATCATGATGCTTTATTAGAGCGTGAATTGACTCCTTTTCTACCTCTTATTGCTTTTCTAAAAATACCTACTTGCCTTACAAAATTTCTTGAAATTCTCTCAAATTTCCTTGTTAACTAATCTCTTAATTTCTAAGTTTGCATGATGAACATATGGAGAGAATTTGATTTCATAACTTTAGAGTATAAATTACATTATAAGGGTCATATCTCCATGACTTAACTTCTTCAAAATTTATATATTTTAGTATTTTTTTAACAATGGGTAATGTTGACTTATTTTTACTACAAAAGAGAATACCTGGGTAATATTGACTTATTCTTTACTTCAAAAGAGAATACCTTAATAGGCAGAGTAAGAGTGGTCTTTTGGTTCCTTGAGCCAAAATTTATTTGATCTATATTCAATCTTTGACTAATATACTTTAGAGAAAAAATTCTAGGAGTTAAAAATATTGGCAGAAGATATGTTTTGGCCTCTAATACATCAATTCTAATAACATTATGATATTATAAGGTGTACTACTATATGGCCACTATGGTCATTAGACTCAATTTAATCATTTGTTTACACTCCGAAAATAATCTAGGTGGGTGATCACCATGGAAAAGTATCTAGGATGTAAACATAAACTTATCGACAAAAAATTTAAAACCTACATCCTAATAATGTTTCCTCATAACATGTATCCATTCTATCACTAGAAATGGATTTGATTGTTGATTAATTTTATTCATGTCCAAATGTTCAAAGTTAGGAGATTATAAATATAATAGTAGGCATACCAAGTAAAATTGTGTTGAGCAAGCAACAACTCCCCATGCCTTTTTCCTTTGTCAAATGATACAGAAAAAGGAGTTTGGGGCCCCTCCACCTTTTTCTGGCCTTTGAATCTAAAAGGACCATTCTTTTTTAATTTATCACAATGAATTAGAAGAATTATCAATTTGAATAACTCCTAGACACCCTTGAATTATTTATTAAGTCTTCAAATTTCTTTTCATCTTTTGATCTAACTTTTTTAGTAAAATTCAACTTGTTGCATCTTGAAAAACTTATCAAATCATGATATATCGCAATTATAGAAAACTTATTTATGTGTGATATGATGCAGTCAAAATTTGTTTTGGTGCAACATGACCTGTCGCAGAAAAAATTTGTTTCTTATACATAGAAGGACTTACTGAAATTTTGAAAATTTTTGAAGTTTGGCAACATAGAATTTTTTTGTCTTTTGCAATGTATCATGTCTTTCACAATTTTCTATTAGTGTGATACATCACAACTTTGAAATATTTCCAAGTGGTGATACATCATAAAGAAATCATTTTTCCTTGCGATGTGTCATGGCTTCAAAATTATTACATCCATTTGACACAATGATTCTCAAATTCTTTCTCATGTGATATACTCCAAATCTCCAAAGTTTCAAATTACAAGACATTCTAAGTTTATTGTACTAGATGAAAAATTCTAATGGTGCAATACATTGCAGATGTGAAATTTTTTTAATGACATGATAGTCATGCCTTGTCGCATAGAAAAAAACTTTCTCAAGGCATGACAAATTGCAAGATCGTAAACTTTCCAAATATTCATTGATCACCCTTTATCACATGAAAATAACACTTCTAGGCATGACACAATCAATTTTTGACCCTTTTACAAATGGTTAAAAAAACATCAAAAGGGTTTGTTTCCCCTTCGGGGTAACTACCTCTAGAGACACACTCATTTAGGTGTGATGTAATTGTTTGGATGAGTTCTCTTTATCATATATTTTGATTTAGACCTATTCTTCTAGCTTATTTCCCACCATCAAATACATGATGACTATATACTCTCTTTCATACTATTATACCATGGTATATAAGCTCCTATGTATTATCCATCTAAGATCATATGTGCATTTACAAACACTCCATGATGATCTTTACTTCAGTTCATGTGCTATGATTTCTTGTATGAGTTTCTTGCTTAGATTTGGTGTGTTGGTTTCTAACCTTGTCGTGAAAGTAATAAACATTGGGTATGAACTAATAACACCTCTTAAAAATAAAAACTTTATTATTTTTTATCGTATACCACGGGGGGACATAATTGTCCTTAGATATGTGTTGTCATGGCTCAGGCCACCTCATACTACTAGTGATATGAGTTGAGTATCATACCCCATATCCTAACCATATCTAACACCTTCCATTTTTTCCCTTTCATTTCCATCATGTTGATAAAAAAGATACATTCCCCACTTATGTTTAACTTTTCACATATCATCCAACAAGGTCTAATGAAGAAATTGAAGATCAATGAAATCCTAAGTCAAATAAAGAAAAAAATGGCTAGAGGAAAGAGAAAAAGTGATAAAAATAAAGAAAACTAATAAGGCTAGAGCTATGCCATTTCATTAAAAAGGCCCACACCCTAAAGTTCTATGCTAAAATTTCATATCTAAATAAATGACTAAGAAAATCAAAGAAATAATTAAAAAAGGGATAAAATAATGATCTGGATTGGACCACCATATTATTTTTCATCTATTTTGATACTTTATGGGTGAAAAAATTGGAGGAATCAATTTGCAGAGCCATTTTAGCAGTTGGTCCCGATTTGGAAATTTGGGTCGAAAAATTCGTTTGAAATATTTTGGAGCCCTTTTGAGGCATAAAACAACATTATTTTATGTTCCAAACCTTGCAATGGATCCACCATATATATTCTACACACTGAGACCTTTCCAACAATGAAAGAATCACCTCAATCAAAGTTCGTATATGAATGTTATGCCTCCTGGAAGTTGACCTACCGTATTGATCACCATGGTGGGAGTGGAAGCCACCTCATTCCCAATTAATTAAACGTGTGGGGATAATCATGTAACATATTTTATAGAAAAATCTAGAAGTTTGAAATCTAATCACTAATTGAGGGTTGAGGAATTCAATACCCTAATCCTAGATGACTATCGATCTATGTTCAATATTGGGCCACTAGGAGGAGAATGGGTTCCATTGTTTTCCATTGTATCTAGTTCTATAGCCTAGAAACACACCTGAGAGTGGTATTTTGTGATCATAGTATAGGAGAAGAGATTATGTAGCAACCATACAGGCCATGATGTCAAAGAAAACTCCACAGAGAGTGCCTCTTTCTTTGTACTTTCATTTGAAGAAAAGAGAGTAGAGCGACCTCACCTTCTAGCTAGGTTTCCTCTCATATTGGGATTTTGTTGGAATATTCAATAATACCGAGAGGAGGGGGGAGTGAATCAATATTACATAGATTTTAACCACTTTTTATTTTTACCATCTTAACTAGTCATCACATAGTCAATCATAGGCAATGTAAAGAATTAACCATAGCACAAAAGCATAATATACAAATATTTTACATGGAAACCCATATGGGATAAAACCACAAACCAACTTATTCTTATATCAATTACGAGTTACATTCTTTACAAGATTCAACCTGTGAGGGACACCAATCCCTGTAGTAAGCACCCACATACAACTCTTCAAGCACCAGCTTGACATGTACCAACCTATTGAGAAGATGAGGACACCAATCCTCACTGTAAGAACCCACTTACAATTATTACACATTATTTTGGTCACCTCAGTGGTCAACTGACAACATGTGTTCATTTTCCTTGAAAATATTAAAAGAAGAATTTCTCCATGAGAAAAGTGATTTTTTTTCCTCTTTCAAAAACCATATCAAGGAAGGTCGTCACACCCTGCCATATGCATGGGGTGCGATGATGCTTGATCATCGTACTCTTTCCTAAACCTGGACTGCGATGTCGTCACATGTTTCTTGTGCATAGGGTGCAATGATGCTTAAAGCATAGGAAAAGTCAAATTTCACGAATGTTCTAGAAGGGAATATTCTAGAAGATGAGATGGCCTCCGATCGGTTTGGATCTTACTCGCTTCTCTGATTTGGTGGAATCATCATAATCTCCTCATCCATCTCTCTTTCACACTATATAAATAGGGATCTCTCATGGAAAAAGATAAGGTTGAATAGGCTAAGATTTTCATGGAGAGTTCTACTTCAGATTATGCTTGAGAGCTCTGCTTTAGTTCTTCATGTCAGATTGTGGATCTTCTTCATTCAAGGCATTGGAGAAAAGGTGTGTGTGTTGAAGCAAAGAGACATTGAAAGGGGACCTTGCAACATCAAGGCTTGGGTTGTATTCTCCACTTTCCATTTGATTTAATATAGTAATACATTTCTTCCCTATAAAAGCATCTCGTCTTCTATTGTATAATTCCTTGATCATATACATATACTTCATTAGAATACATATATCTTTATTTTTCCTCTTTGTTGGTTTGTGATTCTTAGATATGCTTACTATTCTTCAAACCCAAGGAATGAGCTACAAGGATGAAACTAGTGAGGATCAAGTGTCATTTAAAAGGTATGTCACTTATACCTCTCTAAACTAGTTTATATGACAATGAAGTTTAAAGCGAAGTGTGTATTTCATTCTGTTTTGTTCTAGTTTCCTATGGAAATTAGGGAGATCTTTTTGTGTCCGCACTTACTAATTAGTCCGATAAAAAATTGGTGAACATAGTGGGGATATGAATTTATTTTGGTTTTTTCCTCTTAATTCCCTTCAGCCTGCCTTCTTTTGGTCAAATTCATTCTCTGAGTCTGTGGGTGATCCATCTAGACTCCCTGGGTTTGAAGGTTCAATAAATTTTTTTGTCTTTCTTTCCATTTTCCTTTAGTTTCAGAAATCATCGCATTGTACTCTATAGAAAAAAAGTGACGATCCTATGATGTCACACTCTGTTGGTGAAAACCAATGCGACAACGTTGCACTGTACCTTATTGGTAGCATGCGACGACCCTAGATCGCCACACTGTGCTCCACTGCAACCCGCGACGATTCTTGTAGGAATTGTTGGAGATAGCCAATTTTTCTTTTTTCTACCCATTTTTTCCTCAACTTCCTGGGATGAACTTTTGAAACTAGTGAATGATTGATTTATAAGTTTGAATCTTGCATTTGATTGATTTTTGGAAATTAAAAGTTTTCTTTGTAAATTTTGCAAGTTTTGCTTTTAGTTTTTTGTCACAAGGGTATAATCTCTAGGTCTTGATCTTGAGTGTTTGTTTGAGGATATTTGATTTTTTTGAAGTTTTGGATTGTTTTTAATTTATGGATTGTTCATTGATTGAGAGACAATTTTTGTTTTGTATTTGAAAAAAAAAATTCGTATTTTTTCATTTTTGTCTACATTATAGGTTTGATTTGGGAGTAGTGTTGAGAATGTGTTAATTTTCTTGGATTACGATTTCTTTTATTCATTACATCTCTGATATGATTTGAGAAAGAAAGAAATGAAGTCATTATTATTTTTAGTAGTCTTTTACAATAAAATTGTTGCATTTGAAATATTTTTTGAAAGAGTAAATTGGAAAATTTAGTAGCTTTTGATTATTTGGAATCTTTTTCATTCGAAAATTGAGAAATTGTGTTTTGTAGATTTTGTATTTCAAAAAGAAATACCTTCTCCCTATTGTAATTAGATTTCATTGAATTAAAATATTTCATAATCATCTCTTCTTGCATTTTATTGGGTCAAGGTCGATACATCATCAGTTTCATTTCTGTTTCCCTTTTGAGTAAGCAACAACCTTTAAAATACAACTAAATTTTAAAATTTATTAGCAACTTTTATTTTCTAGGAATTCTCTACACAAAAATTAGATAGGATAGCACTTTGGAATAGGTTGTAAGACACACTCTCCAAAGCATCAGAACACACAATAGTATATTGTGATAGGGAGAGTTCAAATCCACTTGCTACATTTTGTCCTGGGAATCCCTTCTAACACAAGGGTCAATCACAAGGTCGCATTAGGACTGGAAGAGTTACTCACCCCGCTTTGTCGATATTAGTGTAGAGATTTACCTTATTATTGGGGGCCACTTGAGAAGAAAATCATGTGGGGACCTTCTCGAGTTGATTTCGGGCTAGATACCCTGCCTTTGTGCATGGATCAGACTGTCGACTGTTTCCCCAGGAATCACCGTCATAATTGATAACCTTAGAAGCTTATCTATTTAGGGTATTTACATGAGGTGACTGTGGAGGGGAAAGTCTTCACAGTACCTGGAATCGACGTTGGCCAAACTCACTCAGGCTCCTTGGAGGGTATACCCATGATTATGTGTGGGAGCTTGCACTAGGGTGTAAGTCCATTAAGCAGGTCATCAACGTAAATTTTTCACCCAATTTATCCCATCCCCTTCTTGTCTTGATTTCGCGACGTTGGATTTCATCACCAACTAGTGACTTCGAAATAAGAAGGTTTGTTTGCTTGTTTTGATTTCTAGATTTTATTAGTGAGTGTTGTTTGTTTCTCTAGTTGGCCATAGATTTGTTTCATTCTTTATTTGGTGCAGCCAACATCGGCCCTTGCCGTTCACGTAGGATGCAAGGGCTCCCTTCGAAAGATACAAAAGATTACGTTCCTTTTATTCCTAACTCACTATAGGGCTTTCCTGAAGGAGCAATCAATAACGACGTAGCCTCTGTGATTGGAAGTTCTACTCCCTTGGAGGAGTCAATACTTCCCATAAATCCGTTATTGAGTGTTGTACAAGATCCACATTTTCTTTGGATAAATTCATTGCAAGACATTGTTGCTGACGAGTATATTGAAGTACCTACTAGACCTCATCCAGAGTCTGGTGTAGATGATCCACTTTTTCAAAGTGATTCATTTATAACTGGAATTTTTAATCCTATATCTATCCCTATCCATTCTTTTTGGAGGACCTCTTCAGGACATGGCATTTTTGATAAACTAGGAATGAGTCCTAATCAACCTATAGCATCACAAACGCATGCGAATTCCACTACTTATACAATACCTTTATATCATTTTACTGGCACAACCAATAATGTCATCACAATTTTAGACCAATTGTAGGTTGGTTCTCACTCAATTCTCCCTCTCTAGATCACTATCTCTACCATGGTCCCACAAGCTACGCCTGTTTCTACCAGAAATGCGGTTCTCAATCAAACTCATATTGGAACACCGCTTCCTCTTATAAAATCCATCACTTCCTCCTCGGTATAATTATTTGAATACTTCCATTGCTATTCCTTCCCAAAATCCATCCAAAGGGTCTAATATTTTTGTTCCTCCTGGGTATAATGTTGCTAGTCATTTTGTTCCTACACCTACCCAGGCTCTCTCTAGGGGGCCTTTCGTTCCTCCTCCACCTTTTCCTAGAGGATCTAATCATCCTAGCCCTAGTATCTCCAATCAAGTTGGAGGCACCAATCATTTTGTCGCTTCTGGCTTTCAAATTCCTGTTGTAGGTCAACCTCAAGTTGGGGGACAACCTCAATTTCGGGGGAAACCTCAAGTTGGAGGCCATAACCTAGTTTATGGGAAAAGTATACATGCATTACAATATCAACCTTGGAATATTCCTTTCCAAGGGAATAAACAATTGTC
>SNQJ01S0284917.1:0-11021 GCA_010110895.2 Picea sitchensis | reverse complement strand
AATAAAAATTATATTAATTAACTTAAACTAAAATACCAATTTTATATAAAAAGAAATCCTAAATATGGTTATGTACTTTTCTATAAAATTATATAAAACTTAAACTAAAACATTCACATATCAATATAAACCAATCCCAAACAAAAATACAACATTCGTGAACAACTAAAACAAAAATTATACAACATTCATAAAAATCAACTAAAACAACAAATTATGTAGAATAACCTGAATCAAAATAACTACATGGAAAAAAAATTCCAAGCACATATACATCTTATATACGGAACAATCACTAAGAAAAAAAAAATGTATATACTTTGTTCAACCAACATCCCCAAACATAATTTAACCCTCAAACTCATAAAATAAGACCATTTTTTAACTATCCTCTTACAAAAAATAAGACAATTTTTTCAACTATTCTCTTACACAGATCAACTAATAAACAATAATTATGTATACTTTCTTAAATCAAAATCCCCAAAAATAACCTAACCGTCGAACTCATAAAATAAGTTCATTTTCCAATTTTCTCTCCTAACCCTCAAACTCATAAAGCTAACCCATTTTCCAATTATTCACAGAAATCCCCAAACCTAACCTAACCTTAACCTCGAACTCGAACTCGAACTCACATTTTCCAAATATTCACCAAAATCCCCAAATACAACCTAATCATCAAGCTCATGAAATCATAAAATAAACCCATTTCCCAACTATTCTCCTATCCTCGAATTCATAAAATAAACCAATTTTCCAACTATTCACCAAAATCCCCCAATACAACCTAATCATCAAGCTCATGAAATAAACCCATTTCCCAACTATTCTCTTCCCTCGAATGTAAACATTCAATTTTAAAACCAAATAGAGAAAAATAAATTATGTCATCTACTGCTTCAGAAGTGCTCACTTCACCATTGGAGTTTCTATTTTCACCCGAAGACTGGACTGATCGGACATGATGTTCCTCGTCTTGATGTTCCTCCTGATCATAATCATCATCATATTCATCTAAAGTGTTATGAGCGGCAATGAGAATATTGCAGGACTTAGAGTTGCTGATTTCACCTGGAGGCTAGACTGACTGGACATGGTGTTCCTCCTCTTGATCATGATTACCATCATGTTCATGTTTAGTATTATGAATGACAGTGAGTATATTGTAAAACTTAGATTTTATTCTTTCACCTAGAGGCTGGACTAGTTGGACATGGTGTTCCTCCTCCTGATCATGATCACCATCATGTTCATCTTTAGTCTTATGATTGACAGTGAGTATATTGCATAATTTAGAGTTGCTGCTTTCACCTGGAGGCTGGACTAATCGGACAGGGCGTTCCTAATCATGTTCATCATCATGTTCATATTTAATATTATGAATGATAGGAAGTATATTGCATGACTCAGAGTTTCTGCTTTCACCTAGCGGCTGGACTGATTGGACATGGTGTTCCTCATGATCATCATCATGTTCATCTTTATTATTATGAATGACAGGGAGTATATTGCATGACTTAGAGTTGCTGTTGATTGGACATGATGTTCACCTTAGTGTTATGAATGAGGTTCATCTTTAGTTTTATGAATGACATTGTGTCTATTGCAGGACTAGCTGCATCTCTCAAAGTGAAGAATATCCCCCACTCTTAAATATTTGTCCTTCACAAAACCCTTCCATCCCGTGGTCAACACATATCTCCCGCTGCTCTTCCAAAAAGTGTAAGCGAACTCCCACGACCTATCCTCCTCATCCTTGAATACCAACACCTCTTGTCTCTATTTCTGCTCCTCATGCACCTCCTCAGGAAGAGGAAAATAACACTCTACATGCTTTTTTGGAATGACCAACCTGTTAAGCTTGCCAATATCGCTGGGTGTCACCTCTTTCCTGAACATAAATTCTCTCTTGCTCTCTATATCACCACCATCACCATTATTGTTCTCATGCTGGCTTGCATGAGCACCTAATTTCTCCCCTAAAGCCATAAACCTCTTTAAATTGTCTTTGTAGGAATGGTCTTTGATCATATCTAGTATCTCCTGCTTGTTGTACATATCCTGGAATCTAATTTCCTTGCTGTAACCATGGCCGAGAATGTTCATGGGGCCTTGCTGCTGGATGGTTCTGAGCTTGAGGTTGGCCCTGTCATATGCCATTGCAGCCTCATCTTCACAATCAAAAGTGCCAAGCCAAACTCTATTCTGTTTTAAGTAGATCTGAGCTCCCCATTTACGGTTATTCTGAGGAACAACTCCTCTGTAATGCGACTTCGACTTGGACTGATGTTGATCAGCACCCGACAATTCCCTTGGCCAAATACTATTATCTTCTTAGAATTTTCATTTATATAGCAACACCTCTTGTCTCCACTGCACCTCCTCAGGCAGAGGAATTCCCTTGGCCGAGTACTATTATCGATAGTTTTGACTCCTTTGTAACGCGATTTAGACTGATCGTGACTAGCACCTGGAAATTCCCTTAGCTAAGTACTATTATCAAAAATTTCAACTCCATTGTAACACGACACAGATTGATGATCATTAGCACGTGACAATTCCCTTTCCTGAGTAGTATATTTCAGAATTACCATCAAACTTTTCATCATTCTCAGCTCCCTGGACAACTTTTCATGGAGCAATTCAATCGAAGCACAGATTACAATTAGATGTAACTCCGTTAAATTCAAAACTTCTTCGTCCTTGTATGAGTAGATTATATATAATTCACTCATACAATTCTTTGTAGGATGGAATCTATATTTGGTAAAAATTCTTTGTTTGGATGAGTTGAATTCGAGGCATAGGAGGGAATCTATATTTGGTAAAATTTCTTTGTTTGCATGAGTTGAATTCGAAGAATATTGAATCACCTTAATCATCCAAAAAAATGACGTTGAACATTCAAAAATATAGAATTATTTAAGTTGAGATTCTATAATTAAATTTAATTTTGGGTTCTATTCATAGGTTTCGTTTTCCATTTATGTATTTTCTATTTATATTGAGAATGGATTCGTTGTAGTTAGGTGGTTATTGAGAGTGTCATGCATATATTTATCAGATCTTGGATTTGGAGTGTATAAGTAGACAAAAGACTTTCCCAATGAGAACCTTTGGAGTTTATTTACCTATAACAAATTCATCTCTTTAGGTGTTGATTTTAATTTGACAAGTGAAAATAGGAGCTCTCTTTGACAGTAAATCAGAAGGTGCTAGGGTTTGACACTATGGATGGATATAGAACTATTTTCAAACCTTCAGGGAAGTGTTAATGGTAGTATTACTAATTTTAGCAACTGGTTGATAGTCAGGGTTTAGTTTTCTTCATTGAGTTATGGCTAGTTCGAAGCCATTAACGTAGGTGGTGGTAGGGGGTATAGCCTCGGGGATATTTACTGGTATTTGCCTAGGGAGATGAAGGATGAATTTTTTGTTAGTAGGATTTAACATGGGCAAGGATTTAATGAGGCTTCCACCAACCATTGAGTGTGATTTATTATTTTAAAGAAGTACTTCTCGTGAGTCTTGTCAACTCGGTTTTTTCTGACTTATCTGTCCCTGGAAGCTTCTCTTGATTGGGAGAATCCTCCTTGATCTATGGCCCTGGAATCTAGTGCACTCTTGGGTGTGGTTGATGAGGAAAAATGTGAGCGAGTTGGCATATTTTCAATGGCTTATGCATTGTGCAGGAATGACTGTGGGGGGGAGATTTAACTCATGCATTAAACATTGTAGACAAGGTACTACCGTCTTCTTTATCTAATCCTCTTAGGGTGGCAGGCTCGAGTTTTTAGGGTGTTGGCAAGTATACGACCCATTTCATTGAAGGAGGTGTAATCTTGGGCTCTTTACTGAGTGGTGAAGGTGGCTCAAAGAATGCTCATGGTTTCACACAGGACTATACAAAACTGACGGGTTTTTCTAGTGCACATAAACGAGAACATTTTAGTGTTAAGGATAAAAACTAGAAGAAAGTATCAAGGGTCTGGAAACCCAAAAGATAGAAGAGATGACTGGTTATAGGTATGGATGTCAGATTGGAGGAGATGTGCATATTTTCCCTTTGTGCACTGGTGGGGTATTTTTCCTATAAAACTAAGAGTAATCCTTTGTTTACCGATTGGATGGAATTACACTGGGTTCCCTTACTCGGCTATGTGCCTAAATATATTACTCTAACATATGGGTGGTTTAGCCTTGTATTCAAAATGCCTGATGATGTTGATGTCATTCTTGGTAGTTTTTGGGATTTTGTTGGGGGGAGCCTCATGTTGAAACACTGGAGGATGGGATTTGATCCGACGAAGGAATATTTCAGTTTCCGCCATGTATGGGTTCGCCTCCCTAGTTTATCCTTAAACCTATGGAACCATTCAACATTGACTGCTATTGGAAATCTTCTAGGACGATTTCTCAAAGTAGAGGAGAGTCTTCTAGGGACTACCGACAAGTGCATGGCGCAAGTCTTGGTGGATATCGATGTTAGTATAGGCTTGATGGAGATGATGGAAATAGAATGGAGGGGACAAGTGATGACTCAACGCCTAGATTACCAGGGAATCCCATTTAGATGTTCATATTATAGGAGGACTGGTCACTTATACAGGGATTGTACAAATTGGACCAGTTCTGTAGACACTAAAGACGACGAGGACTCTCCATTATTTAATGGGTATATGGAGAAAGTGGAACCAGAGCCATTGGGGGGCTTCTCCTTTGGAACCGACGAACATGATTCAGGGACTCACCACTTGGGATCCATCCTTGGTAAGTTGCAAACTTTCTGTCCTATTTTATTTTCTAAACTCTCTTCATGGGAATGAGATTTTATTGAAAAATTATCACTAGTGGAGGCAACTTTTGATGGACTAAGACATTCGGTCGAGGAGACTATGGGTTTGGGTGAATCTCTGATAATCCTAGTAGGGTTAGCCGAACCACTTTCCATGGTGAAGGTTAACTTACCGACCCCTTTTCCTACATAGACCCTCCCTGGTAGGAATTAGTTATCCGTAATCCTCTATTATCCATAAGTATGGGATTGGATGCTCTGTTTGATACATTGGTTCCCTCCTATAGAGGACTTATAGATCCCATACTACTGTCAACTTATTTGGGATAGAAGGTTCACCAACAAACTGTCACAGAAAGAAAGTTGGATCCTATTAACAAGTGACAAGGTAATGCCATGGCCTGGTCTAGGGGTATAGGTGTGGAATTATCTCCTCTCAAAACCAGGAGCCCTAGGAAGAAGTCTGGACAGTCTTGGGTTCCTGTCACCAATCCGGCTACTACATCTGATTCAGGGCTGCTTAGAGGCATGAAGGCCCTTGCTAGGGCTAAGCCTTGATCCTCTTATCTTTAAATGTTAGAGGGGTGGGGGGTCCCCATAAATTGTCTTCTTTACAGAATATTTTAAATTTTACTAAGGTGGATATTGTGTTTTTTCAAGAAACACCTGTGGATGAATTGAAGGCCTATAATTTTATGTATTCTCTTTGTCCTACTTGGTACATATGTGTGGTTAGTGCATTTGGGAAGTCGGAAGGGCTTCTGGCTACTTGTAACCCCAGTATTTATAATCTTAACCCATTTCTAAGCATTGGTGGTATATTGTTGACAGGTATATTCATAACCCTAACAATAGTAGGATTAGTTTTATAAATGCATATGGTCCTTGCATGGGGAGAAGAGTGTTCTGGGAACAGGTTGAATCCAATGGAGTATTAGCATGGGAAAACCTCATTTTGGATGGTGACCTAAACTTCACTACCAACATAGATGAAGTGTGGGGGGTGGATGCTCACCCTGATCCATTGGCAGGCTTCTTCAGAGATCTCTTTCAAAAGAATCGTATGGTGGATGTGAAGCCATTGGAGTTAGTGCCCACATGGCGTAATGACAGAAGTGGTGAACAAAATATTCAAAAAAGGATGGACATAGTATATGTGGTAGAAGGTTTATTACATGAAACTGCAAGATTTAGATCGTGGGTTGGACTCCCATACTTCTCGGATCATGCGCCAATATTCTTTCAGTTGAATAATGGCTATAGATCGGTGGCCTATCCATTTAAATTCAATCATGCCATTTTGAAGGATGAATCATTTGGGGTATTAGTCCAGTCAGTTTGGAATGCTCCATACCTCTATAGTGTGGCAGGTGCCCAAAGGAAACTTGTACACAAGTTAATTAATTTAAAGAATCATACCAAGAGTTGGCAAGCACAAAAGAAGATTACGGATAATAGAGCGTTGGAATCTCTAGCAGGGGAATTAGTTAAACTAACTAAACAGAGTTGGGAAATTCGTTTAAGTCATGACCAAGGAGCTCATTTGAAGAAGTTAGAATTGGATCAAAATTCTTATTTGATGGAGGAGGAGGCTCGCTGGCGTTTGAAAAGCCGAGCACTATGGATTAAAAATGGTGACAAAAATACGAAGTATTTTCAGCAATATGTTAGTTTTAGACGGAATAAAAAAGATCTCTGGGAAATATTGGATGATCGGGGAAAATCACACCTGGGGAATGAGGCCATAAAAACTAAAGCTTTGCGTTACCTTAGGTGTTTTTATCGAGAATCAACGGACAACAGAATTGTGGAACAGATTGAGGTAGTTAATTAGTATCCCAGGTTGGTGATGGAGGAGGAGGTGCAAGTATTGGAGAACCCGGTTACCAAGGAGGAAGTACTTGAAGTTCTGAAAGGGTTTATGAAGGATAATACCCCAGGACGGGATGGGTGGACTGTTGAGTTTTTCTTGCACTTCTTTGAGTTGGTGGCATTTGATTTGGTAGAAGCGGTGGAAGAGGCACACATGACAGAGGCGATGTATAAGGGTATGAACACGACCTTTATTGCATTAATCCCGAAGGTAAATGGGCTAGCTACATTTGGTGACTTTCTACCGATTTATTTGTGTAATCTTTGCTATAAGATCATTACAAAGATAATTTCCAAGAAGATTAGACTGATTCTTTCCCGTACTCTGTCGGAAGAGAAATTCAAATTTCTCAAGGGTAGACAAATTGGGGATGCAATTGGGACTGTACAGGAGTGTCTACATAACATTAAAGAGAAAAAATTGAAGGATTTAATCCTTAAAATTGACTTTAAAAAAACATATGACTGCATTAGCTGGGATTTCCTCAGGTTGGTTTTACTGCAATGTGGATTTGGGCTTATGATGATTAACTGGATCATGGGAAGTGTTACATCAATGTCCTTTGTGGTTCTCATAAATGGAGAACATACATTTTTTTTAGTAGTGGGAGAGGACATAGACAGGGGTTTCCTCTATCTCCCCTACTATTCATTCTCATTATGGAAGGATTAAGTCTTTCCTTAACAAAAAGTAAAGGGGAAGGTATTTTGTCCGGTATAAAGGTTTCAAGATTTATCCAGATCTTGCATATACTTTTTGTAGATGATATTCTCATCCTAACAAATGATTCACTTGTGGAATGGAGGGAGATAAGTAGGGTTTTAAACCATTTCTACTTGGCATCAGGTCTACAGATAAACTCATAGAAAACTACTCTTTATCAGTATGGGGTTTTCCAGTTGGTTCTTGACTCACTGAATATTATTCTGCCTTATAATTATCAAGCACTTTCGGATGGGTTTACATACCTTGGGTATTTCCTTAAGATTGATAGATACATAAGTGAGGATTGGCTTTGGCTCATTGAGAGATATGATCAAAAGATTAACCACTGGTGCAACTGGTGGTTAACTCTAGAGGGACGTCTGACTTTGATAAAAGAGGTTTTAGAGAGTCAACCGATTTACTGGTTGACTTTAGTGAATCTGCCTTCTCCGATAATTATTAAAATTTTCCAACACATATACAATTTTATGGATGGGAGCTCGAAAAAAGAACAGCCTACATATCTGTGACTGGAAGCAGATTGCAAGACCAAATATCTATGGGGGATGGGGATTATGGAATATCCTAGATTTTAGTAAATCCATGGCTACTAACAGTGTTTAGGGAGCATTAATGAAGGAGGGGTTATGGAATAGGGTTATAAAAGATAAGTACGTGCCATTTGTATCTACTGCTAGCTGGATCCGAACAATGGATATTACAAAGGAGAAAGGTTCTAAGGTATGGAAATATTTAGTAAATTCCCTCCATCTATTACTTCATTGGTTGGCATGGAGCCCAGGGAATCGACACCCTATCTTGATTGAGAAAGATTACATCCTAGGGATCAGTTAGTCGGCTATTTTATCAGAGGAATTGATTGAGGTGATAAATAGAAAAGGAATTTATTATCTATCCCAGGCTAAAGCAATGTCACGAGTGGGACATATCACATCCAATTGGATATCTAGTGAAGATTTGGAATTGACTAGGTGTTTACGGGTTGAATGGAAAGCTTACCGCGTTGCTCTTATTAACAATGGTATTATACTACAGGATAAATCTGATCATCTTAAATGGACTGGAGGTAACAAGTATGGTCAGGTAACGGTAAGGAACATCTATCTAGCAGTCGAAAGTCATAAATGGATCTATAAGTCTGGTGGTTGGCATAAGGCCATGTGGGATTGGGATTGTTCATTGAAAATTAAGCTCTTTTTCTGGTTAATGATGGAAAATAAAAAAATTTCGTGGGATACCCTTCAACGAAGAGGATTCATAGGTCCTAGTGTTTGTAAACTATGCATGAAAAGTACAAAATTGACTTAGCATCTATTTTTGGAGTGCGCCTTCATGCAGGAGGTCAGGAGAGAGAAGTTAAGTTCAGGAGGGAGAACACTCATTCATTGGGCAAAAGTAATTGAGGAGTGAATCGAGAGGTCAAAATTCTCCGTGGAGAGCTTGCAAAGTCGCGAGGACCATAGGATCTAGTGGAGATATAAGCTGGTTAGGAGTTGGACGAACTCACCACCCTAATATCAAGAATCAACGTGAACCATTGATCGTGGTCAGTAAGATCCGTTGATCTCATTTCAACCCACGTTGTTGGATCATTTCGTGAATTCAAGGTTCATGAGTTTGGAGGGCAGACCAAATTCTTGGTTTCATCCCGAGTTGCAGGGAACAGGGAAAGAGATCTGGACCGTTGGATCCAAGCCATAGGAGAACCATTGGAACAGAAGCTTTGCATGGTATCACATATTGGAGGTTCATGGGTTGAAAGAACTTCTTTTCTACTGTAGAAATCATGAAGTGTCGAGCATGGAGGGCTCGTATGAACACGTAGCACACCCAATAAGTGGGGCAACGTGGTTGACAGGTGGCATAACAACCAGTGCCAAGAGAAAGGTGGAAGCAGGTGACAGGTGGAGGACACACGTCACTTGGGAAGGAATCAACCCATTGTCGACTTATCCTGTCTCAGGGACTCGTAAAGGAGGAGCACGAGGGTTCAACACTCCAACTTGTGAAGTTGGGAGTTGCGAGGTGTTCTAGGGTTAGGCCCTAGTCGACATTCGCTTGTAGAAGTGATAACAAGGAGGAGCCATGCCCATATCGCATCTCGGGTATCGGAGGTTTGGAGAAAGAGGAGTCGAGGTCATCGATTCATGAACTTGCAAGTTGCAGAAGGCAGTTTTGCTAAGGCTGGGTTGTGGTTGCATGGAGACATAAGGCTCACACCTGGTGTTGATTTGCACAAGGCAGGTTTTTATGAAGGACTTGTGGATTGAATTTGCGAGGTTCCAATACGGACCCGAGGGAGCCGATTCAACTCGAGGTGAAGGAAGAACTATCCTGAGCGGATCTCGACCAGAGGGTCGGGGGTCCTGCTATTATTTGGTATCAGAGCCTAGAATAATTTCTTTTCTTTCTGTTGCAGAAAGAAGGGAGAAAATTTTATAGCCATGACACTAAGAAGAAGAGACAGGCAAATACCTGATCCAAAAGTGGAAAGAGAAATGCCGAGAAGAAGAGATAGGAAAATAACTGATCCAACAGGGGATATCAGCGAGGCTAAAAGTGAAAATGAAGCTGGAAACAAAGAAGAAGAAGTTGCAGTTGAATATGCTACAGAAGAATGCCTATTCAAATCTATTGCAAGGATAGCTGCTAGAGAAAAAATGAACATTCCAGTGTATGAGGGAAACTTGGATGTTGAAGAGATTCTAGATTGGATTAGAGCTCTAGACAAATACTTCAAGTAAGAGGATGTTGAGGAAGACAAGAAAGTCAAACATTCTATTACCAGACTTAAAGGGCATGTAACACTATGTTGGGAAGAGCTGCAGGTTGACAGACGCTGCAAGGGAAAGAAAAAAATCAAGAACTGGGATAGAATGGTTGCAAAAATGAAATCCTAATTCATGCCCTGGGATTATCAAATCACTTTGTTTCAAAGGATGAAAAATTTGAGACAGAAGATGATGTCAGTGAAAGAATACACTGAAGAATTCTATAGGATAAACATAAGAGAAGTTCATCGGGAAAGCGATGATGAAAAAGTTGCCAGGTACATGAATGGTCTGCGATATGACATTCAAGATGAGATGAGGATGATGACCATTCTAAATGTGGAATATGCTTATCAGATAGCTCTGAAAGATGAAGAGAAGCTGAGCCGAAAGCAAGGTCAAAGAGGTCAAGGTAGAATTCAAGCCATAGACAAAACAATTGCCCAACACAGAACTCAGAAACCTAAAGAAGAGGGGAAGAAACCGAAACCTCAACCTGAGAGAGGAGGAAGCTCACAAGGAAGGAAGTATGTTGATAGAATTACTTTTCCTTGAGCCAGAGGAAGAGGAAGAGGTAGAGGAAGTGAAGTGAAATGCTTTGTCCGTGGAAAAATTGGACATAAATCCTATGAGTGTCCAGATAGGAAGAAAGAAGGTGGTGAAACTCACATTGTCGAAGCTCAAGGATAGAATGTTGAGGCAGAATACGCTAAGTGTATTGTCCCCCACCTCTTAGAGAGGTGATGAGGAGACTCAGTGGCCTGGGCACCCGCACTAGGTCATAGTCTCACACTGAAGGGGGGGAAGTCAAGAAGTTAAAAGTTATATTTTTAAGTTGACTTAAGAAAGGAAA
>SNQJ01S0284916.1:0-11021 GCA_010110895.2 Picea sitchensis | reverse complement strand
CATTTGTTTTATAGAAATTTCCTCATTGACACATGTCCTCATGCACAAATAATTAACTTTTTAGATTAAATTAATTATGATTATTCACCCACACACTTGTCACACTCTCCCCAAGTTTGCACAAGTAATTACCATTTTTATTTTATTTAAAAAGTCAATTTTCATCGTATTCCCCAATGTGTTCCTATTTTAGCTCTTAGTTGTCCCTTTGTTCCACAAATTCTCATTTAATGAGTGTCTCCTAACTAGATCTTAGTTAGAGTTGGATTATGAGTCTTCTTCTAGTTAGACTTAGTGGTATATTGACTCTAGATATTATTCTATGTGTACACCTATTCTCTCATATTTTATTTATTTCTATTTTAAAAATCATTTTTATTATTTTCATGCACACATGTTCATTTTATCCAACCTTTAAATTTTATTTCCCTTTTTCCTAGAGTTTGATTATTCTCCAATCTTTTAACTTATGTCATAATTCATTTAGTCCTTTAATTAAATTTAGACTTAGACTTAGTCTTAGAACTTTGTTGGGATTTATAATTAATAATTTACGGCTTAATTAATTATTTTATTCCAACAAGGTCTAATCATTTCAATTTTTTCTAGGCCACTTAGATTTATTGACTCAAGTTTTTAATTATGCAACATGCCCTTCAAGACGCACCTCCATGCTCCAAGGGTGCCACTCAAGTTTGACTAGTTTTGGAAGTTTTTCCGACCTTAGAGTCAACACTTCACTTGGTCGACCTTGTGATAGACTAAAGAATTCTAAGGAATAAGGAATCTACCTTATTGCATTCCCCTTAGAATCTTCATGAGAGACTATCTCAGTTCTCCATCATGACATCATGGACCTATCGAAATAGGTAATTGTTAACCTACCATTCGACCATGGAGGGAGTGATAGTAGGCTATGATAGGGATGTTTCCACACCTCTCCCTCAATTTATGGTTTATGTGCATGGCCCCTCTACTCCTTATGTGAGTCGTATTAGAAAGCATCGTCAAGCTTGCATCCACTGACAGAAAAAATTTCAATAATCCATATACATAAATCATACTATAATCAATCAAATGTCACATGAGCGTAAAATGAAATACTCAATAAAAATACAATCCACTCTCTGAATCAATCCAAAGTCCAAGGAATTCCATTGATGCCTTCAACATCCATAACCTGTCATTTGTCCTGCACACTTAGGAAAATGTGTTAATAGCATATGCCAATGCATACACATCAAAATAGTTATAATTCACAATACATCATCATCATCATATATAACCCATAATCAAAATGAAATCATAATATACCATAACCGGATCACTTTCACGCAAGTTTTCTCAAAGAATATGTCAATAAAAGTGTGCTCGGTAGAGCGGGATGTTACAAGCATCTTCATCAAACTTTACCTTAGTCTCACGTGACTAGTTTTTGGACTAGTTTCAACAAGCATAACTATGTACCTGTAATGAATTAAGGTGTGAAATGTGTACCCAATATTTTTCAATATTGTCTTTGCAATTTCTCCAAGTTTCACTACTTGGAACATCCCAGAAAAGGAGTTATAGAAAAAATGGCAGACTTTGTTGAATTTTGGCTTATTCTAGAGAGCGAACTTGTAGAGCATGCTACGCACGTAATGTTTTATATATATCTCTAAAATTAATATAAAACATACCAAGTATTGTACTCTATCCAATGCATTTGGTCTCATTGAATTTGGATCCTCTATGAAAACGTTGTGAGTGTTTTACCTAGAACACCTATTTGATACTAGTTTAAGGACTAGCCAAAAACCCTATTTTCCACAGAGTGTATCTAATAAAATACAACGACCTAGAAGCTTAAATTTTTACCAAGGGTACCTTGACATCTATTCTCAAATTCCTCTAGTTTTTTCTATCTGAATCATTCTAGAAAAATAAATTATATAAAAAATGGTAAGATGACCTTTAAATAACATACCTTAGAACACATCATCACAAGACTTCATTCTCCCTTGGAATTTCGCCCTTATTTACTTCATATTCCCTCTGAAATTAAACACATATCTCCTTGGTTACCTCATATAAAAATCACTTACTCACATAGAATATATTCAATATAATGTGTGTGTGCATGTACTTATGAGTGACTTCTTGAGGTGTATATATACTTTTTCTAAGTAACCTATTTCATTAAATTTAGGGCTTCTTGAACTTTCTTGTTACAATTATTTTACCCTTTAATCAATGACTTAAAACTAATTAGGGGTTTCTTAACCCATATTGTAACCAATTATGGGCTTCTTAACCCATCTTTGGGAATTCCAATTTCATGACCTCATAACTCCTCAATCATGAGGAACGGCCTGGCATACCACCTATCACCGGAAATGGCATGAAAAGGACGATCCACATATGAGCGTATTACCTAAATTTACACGGTTCTTCATGTCCATATTCCTCAACCAACTTTGGGTACCATAAACACACTTATGGGGCTTCATGTAGATTTCATCAAATGCACCCAACACATTTGTTGGCATCCACCACTCCATCAATGAAAACTAACTCACCATAAATCTCAACCACATCTCTAGGGATTCCGGACTTATCCAATGGTTGAAATAATTATACAAGGGTTGACATCAAACTCCAAGGGTTGAAATCAATGAAAACAAATTTTCCAAACCAACTGTCCAACAAAATCTCCTTCCCTGCATACAATATTTCCCAACAAATTATCATATGGCACACAAAAAATACATTTCTTATATTTATGGATATTTGTAACTACCTATAATAATTAAACATTAATCATAGTTATCCTATATTCTCCTTCAACAAGTTATACACCATCTAATTGTCAATATATACCTCAAGAAACTTGCGAATAAAATCTTAGGAGGCAGAAATCACAATCCGAGAAAAAACAGTAGGGGCATTCTTTAGCCCAGAGGGTATAACATTATAAGCCAAATAACCCCACTTGGTAGTAAACATGGTCTTCTTCTTGTCTTCTTTCACAATTCAGACTTGATGATAACCTAAGAAACCATCAGTGAAAGAGTATGCTTCATTTCCCACCACCCAATCAAGGACTTCATCATTAAATTGAGTAGGAAAAGGATTGTGTACACACTATGAGTTCAAACTTCTGTAATCCACATAGACTCTTATGTCATTTATACCGTTCTTGATTTGTATGAAACTAGGACTAATCCATTCGGCCTCATCCACAAGAAAGATTAACCCAACTTCAATCATCCTGTCAATATCCTTCTTGACTTTTTCTTTGATTCTAGGGTTCAGTCTGTGTGGTCTGTGTTTGATATGTTTAGCATCAGGTTGAAGTTCTATTTTCATTTCTCCTAGGTCTCCTTTAATACATTTTAATTCTGAGAAATGTTTTGGAAATAAATATTCATATTCCCGTAGCAGATCCTGGATCTCTTTCATGGCATGTTCATCCCAATAATCCCCTACAGAAGCTAGCTTGGGATTCTCTTTACTTCCAATGTTTACTTTTCACAACTTCAAAGTCTGAGCATATGAGCTATTGGTATCACCTGATAGAGCATCCCTTATTTCTCTTGTTTCTGTAGACTCCTTAAAGGTCAAATTTCTAATCTCTTCTAAGTTATCAACATATTTTGGATCCTTTTCAACCTTTCTATAGGCCATAGGTATTCTAGAGGGGAAAGGATAAAAAATATATTGAAGTATATCTCCATGATCATGGCATATTGTAGGTGAATATTGGGGCTTGAATTCATTGGTGAATAACATTTTCTTTATTTGTTGTAGTACATGTGTAATTTCGTAAGACTTACCAGAAATGGAGAAATCATGGGAGATTTGACCTTGTAATACAATCCAACATGCAGTATGTCATCTGGTTTTTGTTGATGATTGCATCTATGTGAGACATTCTCCATATTACAAACATGTGAGATGTGTATCATTGTAGCTATGTGAGACATTCTCTGGCTTACAAACCTGAGATAATTCCCCTGAGAAGGGTGTGTGGTTCATATCTGAGATAGAGCTGGAACGTAGAGATGACATCCTCCATACAAAGAATTTATAATAACTCCAGATGGTTCTCCTGTGTAACATAGTGAGAAAGTTGATCTACAGAGTTAGACGTGCCTATGGTTGAGCACAAGGTGAATGTTTGAAATCCCAAAGTTTTGGGTACATTGTCATGATAACATAAATGAAGATGATGTATTAGCCTCCTCTGAGTAAATGAGTTGACGAGAAACTCCAGATGGATCTCATGTGTAATGCAGTGGGAAAGAAGATCTGTTGAGTGGACGTTCCTCTGGATGAGCACAGGTGAATGTGATCCTAGTGGTTGAGCACTAGTGAAGAAGTGGTTCTTCTATGTAATGCAGTGAGCCAGAGATATGGACATCCCTATGTATGTGCCCCTAGTGGATGAGCATTAGTGGGTGTATCAGACCCCTTTTTATATTTTTCAAGAGCCAGACCTGCATGTAACCCTAATTTTAATGTAAAGGGTACAGGTCGGCCCCACCTTAATGTGACTGGTAATTAATGTAAAAGATAATTAATCTAGTCAATATTAATTATAGTATAATCTAGTGAGGTTGGCCCTATTGTTCCAATAGACACTTATGTTGATAGGTTCAGGTTAGTATAAGTAAATCTAAATTCCCCATTGAGGAATCATATATTTCATGTGTGTTTGGAAATTTCAGCAAGTACACCTTCTTGGGAAAATCACACACCTCTCTTGGGCGCTAGTCTTCTAGGGTTTGAGCACCCTCTTGTGTGCTAGGTATTATTGGTGGTGAAGGTATTTCTTTTGAAGAATATATCAAAGGATTTGGTTGGGTTTTCTTCCCTTGTTGAGAAGGGTTTCCCAGGATACTTCTTGTTTTCTTGTGCATGGTGTTTCTTCTTGTGATCTTGATTGCTACAACGTTATTTTTTATGGTTAAGTGAAATTATAAAATTGTAATGAACTTCATGCTTAACCTAGCTTATGAAAAATCAATAGTTTCTTCATGCACATACATACCACACTTTTGAACCATTCCTAGAGAATGAAAGAAGTAGTGTACCCAAAACTGAGAAGGAAATTGGGCAACTTTCCATAACTTAAGACAATGCTTGATTTTCTTAGTTGGATCAGATATATCATAACATGTTTGCAGATTCAATATCAGACCCTTCCTCTTATTATATTCACTCTACTAAATAACTTGTGATGGAGGAAGGAAATGATACTGTATGGAAAATTTAACCTCATCCCAAGAAGAAAAGTCTTCTTTAGGACTATCCCACCACCTAGCATGAGTATATTTCAAGGTTATATCCATAGCTGGAATCTGGTTCTTCTTCATAGTTTTCTGGACCATATCCATAAGGAAAATGTGTAAATTCGAAGTCCCATAATAAGTTGGACATTCCCTAATATTTGTCCCAATCCATCTGACTGAACGAATAGTAGCGCAACATCTGGAGAAATTTCCATACCTTCCTTGCTACCAATTATCAAATGCTACTTTAGTATATTCATCCCCAAATTGAACACTCCTCCATCTCATTGAGCCATCTGCAGTAGGGTTAATATAATCATCTCATTTCCTTGCATTCATTGTATACTATTGATTGAGGAAATCATGTTCCATGTTATCATCTGCAGGCTCACTATATTGTGGACCTTGATAGAGATCTAATGGTTGGGTGTATTTCATTCCATCAGACTCAAAGGTCATGGTCTCCTTTTTTAGATCAATAACATCATAGTTCTTATAGGCCCATTAAATACCTAACAAAGATGGATGCAGATCCTTTTCTCCCATGATTTCAATAACTTCAAAGTCAACTACTGTTTTGGAACTAGATAAATCCACTTCAACATTCTATAGCCTCCCAACCGGAAATATGAAGTACCAATTTTTCCATCCAAGGTTCTCTTTGGAAAAACATTAACATCAGAGCCTAGATCTAGTATAAAATCCTTAATCTTTTAATCATCTATTTGGGCATTCAATCTAAATTTCATTCCAGTCCACCTCTATCTTCTATGGACTCTACTTTTTCTTCTCTTAGGGAGGTTAGGAGCAATGAAATCTTCTATATTTACTTTAGCTCCCAAGGAAAATTCGATAGTTCTATGCAACTTATCAGTGAGATACTCATCATCTAAAATGTCATAAAATATTTGAAACAAAATATTGAGAGCTTTTTGTGACTTACCCAAAAATTCTATTTGAGTGGATGATTCTCTGGTGATCCTTCGTTTATGAGGATTCATCTTGAAGCTAGTTTCCACCACTTTAGGCATTGAGGAACTAGGAATCTGTCTGAACATTTTTGTTGTGTTCTTGAAGAACTACTTATGTTGTATAGGATCATACTTAGTGTTTTCTGGCACAACTTTCTGAATTTTTATTTGATGTGGAATTTTTGAATCAATACCATTATTTTCTCCTCCTCTGGTAATTATATTAATGTTAGGGCCGCCTCCTTTAGATACATCCCTAGACTAAGAATTTATCAAATTTTCTCCTCTTTGTCTAGACTGATCTTCTTATTAAGCAATCAAATCAGGATAGTCTTTAGTATCATGAGTGTTTTGCATGCAATGTGCACACCAATTTCATCTTGGCAATGGACAATCTCTCACAAGATGGCCATGTTTGTCACAATTGTAGCAACGAAGTGGTCCTCTTTCACCATTCCATCCCCCTCTATATCCACCTCCACCTCGACGACCTCCTCCCAACCCTTGAATTCCTTCATTCACTATGAATGCAGATCAATCCAACCTATCTACAAGTGTATCCAGAGCATGGCATTGATTGGTATTCTGATTTGGCGAACCAAAGAACTCACAATACATTGTATTCAACATAGGTGTATACTTTTTCAAAATGGGGAAATGCCCATGAATTTGGAGTATCTTACAGTACTCATTGTTGTGACTGCCTTGATTATTTGGAAAGGTGTGATATTAAATAACTCCATGAAATGGCGATGTAGCAACAACTTGCACAACTCCTCCTGTTAGAAAAAATAGGATCGCGAAGCAATAATATAAAATATATGCAGAAATAAAAACACAAAAGATACACAATACAATAGAGACAAAGATATACCTGGTTCACCCAATATGGGCTATTTCCACTAGATAATTTTTCATTTGTTCCTTTATTATTATCCATAAAATGAAGGGATCAACCTACAACACACATGTTATAACTTCCTCTTATTTTTATCACAATCTCCTCTCTCATAACACAATATTCACTCTCATTCCATGGCTGCAATATAATGCTCTCATACAAAAATGGGTTTCCTTCTTGGGATAAAAACCTAACATAACTTCTACCATCAGATGACCTTATAATGAATGGTCTAGATTGACTACGGAATTACAATATTTTACAAGGTAATTTTCCCAAAAATTTCTCTTTTTTTGTGCTTCGCCCAAACCTCCACTAGGGGGGGCTCCAAAATATTTTCTTCGCCCCCCTAGAAATATATGTGGAGGAGAATCCCCCCCACACACCCCCACCAGGAAATTGGATCCAAACATGACTGAAACAAGACCTATGAATTAAGAAGATAATCGAGCTCCACAACCAATAATCTCCCACTTGAAGATTGATCAAAACAACTCCATTGTTGTTGTACATGCTGGAATATGACCCACCTTGGACCTGAAAAATTTCCTATCTTCACCTTCATGCTTGAATACCAATTTAAACTAATCAAAAACTTAGTGTCTCCCTAGTTACTACCTTTGTTAACATGTCTACAGGATTATGGCTAGTGTGTATCTTTTCCAACTTCAATTGTCCATCTTCCAAAATGGATCATATAAAATGGTACCTAAGTTGTATATGTTTAGTATTATAATATAAGTTTGAGTTATTTGCAAAATGAATGGCACTCTAGATGTCACAATACAACTTTCTATCCTCCTGCTACTTTCCCAATTCCTCCATAAACCTCTGTAACCAAATCATCTCTTTACTAGCCTCTGTATCAACAACATACTTTACTTATGTTGTTGAAAGTGAAACAACCTTTTGTAGTTTTAAAATCCAACTTATTTTTGTTCCACCTACAGTAAAAACATACCCTATGGTGCTCCTCCTACTATATTTACCGTCTTCCATATTTGAATCAACATATCCCTTTAGAATAGTGTTTGAACCTCCAAAACATAATGCATGAGTAACAGTTCCTCTCAAATACATAAGAATCCACTTTACTTCCTCCCAATGTTCTTTCCATGGATTTTTCATATACCCGCTCACAACTCCCACTACATGTGCAATATATGGTCTTGTGCACACCATCGCATACATCAAGTTGCCAATCCTTGATGAATAAGAGACCTTGGACATGTATTCTATCTGTTTTTGTGTCTTGGGATACATTTCCTTGGTTAATTTGAATGGTTGGACAAAGGTGCACTAATTGGTTTTTCATTATGGATTCTAAACCTCTCCAACACCTTCTCTATGTACTCTCCTTGAGACAATGTCAATTTGTGATTTTTCTTGTCTCTTGTTATTCTCATACCAAGGATTTTCTTTACAACACCCAATTCCTTCATCGCAAATGAATTAGAAAATTTCCTTTTGAGTACATTTATATCATGCATGTTAGACCCTACAACATGCATGTCATCTACATACAATCGAAAGATAATAAAACTTCCATTTTATATCCTCTTAAAATAAACACAATGATCATAATGACATCTACTATAACCTTATTATTTCCTAAACCTATCAAATTGAAAATACCACTGCCTTGGAGATTACTTTAGTCCATGCAAGTTCTTCTTCAACCTACATACTAAATTATCATTCCCTTTGACCTCATACCTCTATGGTTGTTGCATATAAATTTCTTCCTCCAAATCCCTGTGGAGAAAATTTGTTTTTACATCTAATTGTTTAAGATGCAAGTATTCTACTACCACAATACTTAAAATAGTCCTAATTGAAGTCATTTTAACAACAAGAGAAAATATTTCATCAAAATCTATACCTTTATTACCTTTCTTCAGTGCAAACCCCTTTACAACAAGTCTGGCCTTGTCCCTCTTTTTTCCTCCATCTTCTTCCTTCATCATGTAAACCCATTTATTTTGCAATTCTTTTTTTCCTATAGGAAACTGAACCAATTACCAAGTTTGTTTATTTACCACGTATTCCATTTCCTCTTCCATGCCTTTCTCCCACTTATTTTTAGTGTCTACTTGGATTACCTTTTCACAACTCTTTGGTTCACCATAATCAGTCAACAATAAATAATACAATGAAGGAGAGTATCATTCAAGGAGTCTACTTAACTTGGTAGATATTCTAACAACACTTATAGGAGTTTGAGGTACCTGTTTCTCTTGTTGTTGTACATTTTTATTTTATGGTACCTTTGGAATTTCATTTTCTTTTATTTCATCAAGCACTATGTATTTTGTGTTTTCCTTTTCCTATTTCTTTCCCTACAACTGATCTTTGTGTTGGCATATTTATTACGGGTAGACAGAAGGTAGAGTATTTGTTTGTCATTGATGGCAATCTCAGCCCATGATAATGAACAAGAGAAAGTGGCAAGACTAGCAGCGCAACGATGATCACATGGCAAGATCAGAAGCGTAAAATCCATTTTGGAGTTTCGGATACTGGGAGTTGGAGGAGTCAAGGAAGCAACTCACGGCAGAAAATCACGAAATGAGAAACCACGACTTAATCTCCATTTCGGAGTTTCAGATACCAGGAGTTGGAGGTGTCAAGGACACTCACGACAAGAATGATGAAATCATGAAATGTGAAAGATCAGAGCATCAACAAACACTCCACTTCGAAGTTTAGCAGACCGGGAAATCAAATATCAAAGGAACTTTAACCTTTGAAGTAGAGAACCCCGAAATCCTGAAACAGACACATCAACAAACTACGTCAGCAAACCACGTCAGCTAAGGACACGTGGCACAATCAGGCAATGACAAGTGTTAAGCTGATTCAACATTTCAGGCACATGTAAATCACGAATCAGAGTGACACGTGGCAGCTATTCGGCACGTGTCAATCCACATGTGACATCATCAGGTTTACGTCACATCGAAACTTTCTTTTTCGGGGTGTTACATAGCAAGCAGAAACTCCACCATCACGAAGTCTTGAACTCCGAAATGTCGAAATGCGAAAAACACCTTTTGGTGTAGGCTGTGGTCACCGTCAGTGGTCATGTGAGAGGGAGGAGCTAGCACCAAGCTAAGATCCTTTCGGTGATCATAACATGAAGAGTCAAGACTCTTCACCACAGGAATGTCGAAATGCCAAAATGTCGAAATGGGAAATGGCGAAATCAACGCGAGACCCTGTGCTTGTAATCCAACGGTGTTGGACACTTGGAAATCTGATCGAAGGGCTATTGTTGCTCTTCATGATTAATTGTTCAGTTACGATTCAGTTAGAAGAACCGAATCATGGTTCTTGGATGATTGGTGTTTCAGTTGCTGAAGGGTTTTTCTAGGGATTTGAGGGGTAACCAAAGGGGTTGTAGAATATAAAAAGAAACACACAGTGATTGTGTAGTGTTGGTCATTTTGAATGAAAAATGAGTTGAACTGTAAGAAAGGGAAAATTATAGTATGCGTAGTGTGAGAACGACAGTATGCGCAGTGTGAGATAAAAATCAAAGATGAGTAACATATGAGGAATAGACAGAAGCAAGGGAATAATTTCATAACATCTTGAAGCAGAGCATAATTGCAGAACAGATAAAGGAAGAGAAGAATTGTAGAACAGTTAGAAGCAGACCAGATTTATAGAACATAGAAGAAGTGGTAAGAATCAATTTATCTGTGTTGTTGGTTATTCAATCATTTATTTATAATCAGGGAGGTAGGGTGGTTCTAGGGAGGACTATGGTCCTCTGATATTCGAGTTGGTGCTTGAATATTGGGAGTTGTAGCTTCCATCTAGTTGTGGCTAGAAAACAGGGTGGCAGGGTGGTGCTTGGGAAAACATAGA
>SNQJ01S0284914.1:6290-17268 GCA_010110895.2 Picea sitchensis | reverse complement strand
AGTCACAGGCTTCGTAGCAGGAAGCAAAGGCTGGGGCCTTTGAAACTTGGAAAATCTTCCAAGGCAGGAAGAAGAGTGCACAAGGGAGAAGATACAACTACCGTTGGATCCAAGCATAGGTTGCCAACAGTCGTCGTATCTGGGAGAAGGTGCGATCGAGTTAATCTCACATATGAGGTGAGCAAAGGTTCATCAAAGTCCCAAAATAATGAACACATCGGAAGACAGAGAGGTAGGAGTTTGGGAGATAGGAAGTCTCGACCCACGAAGTCCCAAACAAATCAGAGCCATCCATCTGCGGAGGATGGGTGTCACAAGATCCTCGTATTTCAAGGATTCAGGCATTGAAGAATGGAATGAAGGAGCCTTTTGACTTCACAACTTGCGAAGTCCCGAAGCGATCAGGGCCATCCATCTGTGGAGGACGCGTGGCAGTGATAGGGGAGCTACCGAGAGTTTGGATACTGAAAGTTAGAATGACCAGGCATCAGTGTCATTGGGTTCACAAAGTCTTGAAGAAACAGGAGCCATCAGATCACGGTCGATCATAGCCGTAGATCATGTTAAGGAAAGGATATTTTGGGAAATTGGGTTTCGAGATTCCGGGACTCGAGGGGTAGAGTTGCCTGGTTAGCGCAACTCTTGGAATTATGAAGAGTGAAATGATGAAAGGTGGGTCCCAGGAAAATATGCCAGAGGACACGTGGAAGCGGTTCAGGGTTTCAGGGAAATCCCCAAAAGAGAGCATTTCAGTATATCGGATATCGGGAGTGCCAAGGAGCAAGGGTCATTGCAATGGGAATTGCGAAGTCCTGAAGCACGAAACCCTAAAAAATGTTGAAGGAATAGCGCTAGACCACGAAGCAGGGTTACGGGTTTCGTCATATCGGGATTCAGGATTTCAGAAGTCCTAAAGATAAGAAGTCCGAGCTCTTGGGGATGAAAACCCCAAAGTCGCGAAACACGACGTAGTGAGGAGTGGGGCTGCGGTCACACCTGGTGTTGGGATATCGTGATTCGGCATTTCGGGGATCCTGTAGACATAAAGTCAGAACACTTCACCTCGGAAGTCTCGAAGTTGCGAAATGCGACACATCCTTTGATAGGAGAAAGCGAGACTAGGGATTTCAACATTTTGGGAATCGACATTTCGGTCGTTCCGATGACTAGGAGCTGGGACTCTTGGTGTTAAAAACCCCGAAGTAGACTGTGGTCACAGTGAAAAGCAGTCACATGGACCAAAGATCGTCTAGGGGCTAATTGTCATGGTAAAGCCATTTCGGCATTTCGGTAATTTGAAGATCGGAGGATCGAGGAGGCAGAGACTCTCGATAGCAGGACTCGCGGTGTCCCAAAATCTGAAATTCCTTTTTCGAGAAAAGGTCGCAGTCGTGTTGGAGGCCATGAGCAGGTGAGAACTTACACCTTGTTCATATTCAGTAGGTGGGGTTTTCGGGGAAGGACCTGTGGATCGAATATTTTGGTTTCGATAGGGATCTGAAAGAGCTGCTTCGGCTCAGGGAATATTTGAAATGATCCTGTGAGCGGATCTCGGCCCGAGGGCTGCAGGTCTGCAGCAAAATTTGTTTAAGATGGTCATGAATATATGATTGAAATATTTAACCCTCTCTTTCAGACTCATGGTGGCTGTGAACAACTCAGCCATTAAGGCTCCCATAGTGGTTTCCTCTGCAAATTTATCTATAAATTCTTTTTGGAACTTAGTCCAACTGGTTATGGATCCAACTGGAAAATTAAAATACCACGTGGAAGCTGAATTTTCAAACGTGTAGGGGAAAAGTCTACAAACTACATCTTCATGTTGAACATTCATGAGTCTAATCGTGAGTATGAACTTCTTGATATGATCTTCAGGTGATCCTGAGGTTTTGGGGTCGTACATAGGAAGCAGTTTCTCTGGATGTTGGGGAAGATTATGTACTCGTCCAGGGATGGCCACAATGTCTCTGGCCAACTAGGGCTGGTTGTTCTGAAGTGGGATTTCTTTTTCTTCCTCATGGTTATTATTACCCTCCATACCTTCGGAAACCGAGTCAAAATCTTCTTCTTCTGGAAATTGGTTTAGCTCGGAGACGTCATTGACTGGTATTTCGGGTATCAGACCCAGAGGTTCTTGGATTTCAGTAATCGTGAAATCTATTAAGTCTTCTACGGAGTGTACGAAAACCTCGTCTAGAGTGTTAACTATTGGTATTTTTTTTTTCTTCGAGGGAGGATGGGAGCTAAGGACAACGCACCTATCTGTCGGGCATAGGCTCTAGTGATTCTCCTGAATTGATTCATTTCCTTGCGAGGAAGGGCGTAAGGTATTTTAGGGTGAAGAGTTTATTCCTTGGGCTGGGGTGAGTTATCTATTTCGGGAATACTCAACGTGTGTGGGATGTCTTGTGAAGGACTAGCTATGCATGTGGGAATCTATAGGCTATTTGAAGTTATAGATAAAATACATATTCAACCATTCATTCTAAGGCCCTCCTTCTAGTGCCAATTCTATTGATGGTTCCTAAATCCCTTGACTCAACAGTAGGAACCAAACCCGCCACCAAGTCCCAATTAGACTCTACAACATTTAAAATGGAATTGTTTTCCATTCTTGCTATTCGGCCAATTTATTGATGGGATTTTGTGTTTTCTTGTGAAGGCTCTTCCTTCAGTTAGGGCTATTTTCTTCTATATTTTCTCTTGGGTGGGGTTGATGTGAGATATGAAATCCAGTATAAACCAACTTGTCAAACAACAAGATTAATTTTTAACTACTGGGGAAGAGGTTAAGCTTGGGATAACCTGCTGCTCAACATGCAAAGAATTAATCTATACCATAGGCCTAGTACCAATACATTAACCATGTGAGCATCCAATTATTTTCCCAGACACTAACTATCAGAAATAAAGAACATATGTAATAAGATAATGGCAAGAAAATAATTCATCTACCATAACCATGCATCACATAAGCACACACCGATTTATCTTCATCATTAAAGAAAAGAACATCAAAAAATTGCACCAGATAACTTGACAACATAATTAATTGCTCTTACTCATTATTGCATCATTCATGAAACAAGATAGGAAGTAGTTCTTCTCCAAGTCCAATCATATGCAACTGATGAAAATATCTTGTCTTTGGTCCAAAAGAACTTCTCAATTCATAGCAGTCTCAAAATAATTCTTATCAAAAAAAAAAAAAGAGTTCTTACAACAACCATCGACCCTTTTCTAATTGGTTGGTGTATTTATTTATAATATAAAATTTTAACTGAAACTAACCACTAAGTGCAGTTTAAACAAAACAAAAATTGCCATGTAGCATTATCTTCTAACAACTTCTTTAACATTCGTCCTGAGATACTTCTTGGAAAGGGTGATTTCTCTCGTATTTTGTCCAGCTGAAAAACAACTTCACAAGTTTGGGCCCATAGAAATCTGTGTTGTTCCATCCTGGCCGCATATATTCCTCTGATGTCCACTGCATGCGCTTGGTACTTTAATAAACTGGAGTTTAACTACTGTAGCATGGTTCAATCTCTGATCGTATTTTTTGCGAATTGTTGCACTTTCCGTGGCCTCACATCGGCTATATTTTTGAACTCTTCGGTCCATAGCACATCTTGTTCGACATACAGCTTGACCACGCCACTCAGGTCGGTGAAATTATCGAGGGTGCCGAACTCGGGGAGCCCAACATCTTTCATTATTTTGTTAATTTTATCCCAATGCTTCTTGCATCTGGTCCATTGTTCTTGGATCTCTCGATATGGGTCCTGAGACATCTTAGCCCAGTACTCGGTGGATCGCTTCATGCAATTAAGACTACTTTTTCCTACCATTTGAATGCCATGTTTTCCCTTATCTCGGCCTTGTTGGACTACCTCGATGTACTCAAGTCTTTCTACCGCTTGTTAGGCCCTTTCATACGATCCCTCCATCTCTTTGCATGTCACGAGGGCCATGAGACTGTCCTCTTGGAACTCATCTATGTTCTCGGTTAACAGGTGCCTTTCCTTCTTGAACTCATTGTAAACTCTTGTGAACTCACCTCTCATATACACAACGGTTTGCGTGGCACCTTTATAGTATTTGGCAAGATGGCACAAGTGCTAGAGCTCTTTTAAGGCGACGAATAGTTCCTTTTAGTCCCTCTTGGCTCTATCCAAGGTGGCATCTGAGAGGGCTCTTCCAATGCTGACTAGTTCAGATGTCCGGGCATCTACTGTGTTGATCAAGTTCTCCTCTGTGGTAACTAAGATGGAATGATCCAATGAGATCCTTATTTTATTCGTAGTCCTTTGAACAATGGCCTTCCTATTTTGATCATAGGAGATCACATATATATATGCTACCTCATCTATTGTCTTAGGTATCTGCTGATCACCCCACGTTAGTTTGTTTCCCAAACTATCGGTGGTGTATATTTGTTCAAGATTGGACTCTTGAACTTCCTCACTTTACCTTGCGAGTCCGACTCCTACTTGTGGCTTGTCGGGGATTCGAGTGTTGGGCAGAATGGAGGTGTTGGGTATAGACCCGTTACATACTTTATCATTGGCTGTAGAACTGTTGATTTCCTTTTGCGGGGATATTTTCGTTGTCTCCTCTGGTCTGGGCTCATCATTCAGATCCGCTTCAGTTTTCGATTCATTTGGTTCTTTTGCGTCGAGATCGCTTTCGGTTTTTGTTTCCTTTTGCGAGACCTCCTTGTCTTGAACTTTGGGTTCAAGGGAGTGTTGGGTATGTGTTATATTATTTTCATGTGTGTGTGTGGGCACGTCATATTAAGGGATTAAGGGATTAGGGTTTTGGTATCTACAAAATACCTAAAAACATTGTATATATTGTATGATGAATGGTGAAATCTGATATAATGAAATAAGAAAGTTTTTCTCAGTTGAGGGTTTCTGGTATAAAATTTTTGTGTACTCTGTGTATGATCCATTGATTAATCTTTGTTTTGCTTAAGAATTTGTATGTATTGTTTTACTTCACAGGTTTAAAACTTACATGTGGTATCAGATCTCATTTTTGGCTTCAGAGGGACGCCTTTGTTGTTGAGGGTTTGTCTCGGTCTTGATAGATCAAGTTTATCTTGGGTCTGTGATAAACCTGGTTTTAGTGGGATCTTTTGCAGTGGATATTCAAATATAGAAAGAGGAATGTCGATCTCATCTAGAATCGAGATAAAGAAGTTCAATGGTAAAAACTTTGAGCTATGGAAGCTCAAGATGGAGGACCTTCCTGTAGACAAAGAACAATGGATCATTGTGGATCCTAGTACACAGCCTACTGATACATCGTCTACTAGCACACGGGCTGCTGGTACACAACCTACTAGTACACAAACTACTGGTACACCACCTACTGGTATGTTGAAGGAAGATTGGGAGAAGATGGACATAAGAGCAAGGAGTACTATTCGACTCTGCCTGGCAGATTCGGTGTTGCTGAATGTCTTGAGAGAATCTATAGCCAAGGAACCATGGGATAATTTGGGGAATTTGTATCAATCAAATTCCCTGGTAAACAAGTTTTTTCTTCGAAAGAAGCTGTATCATCTTAGGATGGAAGATGGAGATTCTGTGATAGAACATCTAAATGCCTTTAATACTCTCGCAAGTCAACTTGTCTCTGTTAATATTACGATTGCAGAATAAGATAAGTGTATTACTTTGTTATGTTCTTTTCCAAACTCTTGGGATAATCTGGTTGTAGAAATTGGTAGTACCACTCAATCTACATTGAAGTATGAGGATGTAGTTTCATCCTTGTTATCTAAAGAGATGAGGTAGAAAATAATGGATAGTTATAATACATATGCTTTATTGGTAAGAGGTCGTACCCAAGACAAGAATATTGGTAAGCCTTCGAGGGAGAGACCTAAATCTACATGTAGATCTAAGTCTCCATGAAAATCTTTGAGGAAACGCTGGAAGTGTGGTAAAACAAGGCATTATAAGAAATATTGCAAGTATAAGAAGGTTGAAAAACCAAATGGATCTGATAGTACCTCTTCCATAGAGGAAAAAACCTCCACTGAAGAAGGAGGTGATGTTTACCTGGCATCTACAGGTACACATGTAGACCATGATGTATGTTTGATCGACTCAGGTGCATCATACGATATGACTCCTCACAGGGATTGGTTCCATGAATATGAAAAATATGATGGTGGTGATGTATTCCTAGGAGATGAATCGACATCCAAAATCATGGGATGTGGAAGAGTTAWGTTTTTTCTAAAATATGGAAGGATTAGAACTCTCCCCAGGGTTCTGCACATTCCAAAACTTTCCAGGAGCCTAATATCTGTAAGCAAGTTGGATGATGCAGGAGTGGATACTATATTTGGAAAGAACACTTGCAAGATGGTACGAGGAGCAATGGTGTTGATGAGGGGAGTTCGGTGTGGAACTCTGTACAATTTGTTGGGAAGAACTTATACTAATGGGTGTAACAGTTCTGTTGTCCCTAAGCAGAGAAATGAAGGAGACAAGACCAATAATTTCCCAAAAAATAAGACCATGTTGTGGCATCAAAGACTGAGGCATATTGTAGAAAAGGGCCTTTAAACACTACATGGTAAAGGTATGGTTGAAGGTATGTCTAATTTCACTCTGGATTTTGATTTCTATGAACATTTCATATATGGTAAACAAAATCGAGTAAGATTCCCATCTGGTGCTAAAAGAGAAAAGGGGAACTTAGAGTTGATACACAATGATGTGTTTGGACCTGTTCATGTTCCATCCCTAGGTAAACCTGTGTATTATGTTTCATCCATAGATGATTTTTCAAGGAACACATGGATTTATTTTCTTAGAAAGAAATCTAAGGTATTTGATAAATTTAAAGAGTTTAAGGCTCTAGTAGAAAATCAGATAGAGAATAAAATAAAGGTATTGAGAACAGATAATGGTGGAGAATTCTGTGGAAATGAATTCGAAGAATTCTATAATAAGTGTGGTATAGCAAGGCAAAAGACTACTCCATACACTCGTCAACATAATGGAGTTGCAGAAAGGATGAACATGACATTGATGGAAAAAGCAAGGAGCATGCTCAGTGGTGCCAGGTTAGGACAAGAATTCTGGGCAGAGGCAGTGGGTACAACATGTTACCTGGTCAATCGATCACCTTCATCAGCGTTGGATGATAAAACTCCACACAAGGTATGGTCTAGAAAGAAACCCTTTCTTCAAAATCTTAGAGTGTTTGGTTGTGATGCTTATGTACATGTTCCAAAGGAAAATAGGAGTAAGTTGGATAAAAGGATGAACAGTGTATCTTTATTGGTTATAAAGATGGTATGGAAGGTTATAAGATTTGGAACCCATAAACCAAGAAGACTGTTTACAATCGAGATGTTGTTTTCAGAGAGGTAAAAGATGTGTCAAAACAAGAATTCCTACCAATGCAAGATGAACCTGAGAAAATAGAGCTTGAGTTGGGTGATGCAAAATATGAATCATCTGAAGAAGAGGAAGAAGAAGAAGAAGAAGAAGAAGAATAAGAATAAGAAGAAGAATAAGAACCTCATACCCTAGTATTGAGGAGAGCATTGAGAGATAAAAGGAAACTAGAAAGGTATAGTCCACCTGATTTCCATTCCAATTTTGCTTTATCTATTACTGATGACGATCCTAGAACTGTCAGGGAAGCAGTGAATTCATAGGACAGTAAACTCTGGAAGAAGGCCATGGTTGAAGAAATGGATTCCTTGGATAAGAATGAGGCATGGGATATAGTTGAGTTGCCAGATAGAAGAAAATATGTTGGTAGCAAATGGTTTTTTAATAAGAAGTTTAATGCACAAGGTAAAGTGGAGAAATACAAAGCTCGGTTAGTAGAAAAAGGTTATTCCCAGGTAGAGGGAATTAACTTTGGTGAGATTTTTTCTCCCGTTGCTAAGTTAACTCTCATTAGATTTCTTTTATCTTTTGTTGCTACTTTTGATCTTGAAGTGGAATAGATGGATGTGAAGACAAATTTCCTACATGGGGATCTGGAAGAAGAAATCTACATGAAGCATCCAGAAGGCTTTGTAGTGAAGGGAAAGAAAGAGTTGATATGTTAGCTAAAGAAGTCACTATATGGTTTGAAGAAATCACTTAGGATGTGGTACCAAAAGTTTGACACATACATCCTTGGATTGGGATTTGTAATAAGTAGGGTTGATCACTATGTATATTCCAAGAAGGTTG
Organism: Picea sitchensis; assembly: GCA_010110895.2. Lineage (NCBI taxonomy): Eukaryota > Viridiplantae > Streptophyta > Pinopsida > Pinales > Pinaceae > Picea > Picea sitchensis. The sequence continues at coordinate 9,049 of SNQJ01S0284914.1, read as the reverse complement.
GTAATCACTTCATTTATGTAGTGGTGTATGTTGATTACATGTTGTTGGTAGGAAATAACATGGATGTTATCAAGGTGGTGAAATCGTAGCTATCCTCCAAATTTGACATGAAGGATCTTGGTGCTGCTAACTTCATTCTGGGAATGAAAATTAAAAGAGATCGTGCTAACAGGAAAATACGGTTGAATCAAAGAAAATATGTTGAGATGATATTGCAGAGGTTTAATATGAATGGAAGTAAATCGGTCAAGGTTCCCATTCCTATAGGTGTAAAGTTATCTGCAGATCAGTGTCCCGAGACATAGGAAGAAGAAGAAGACATGTCCCATGTTCCGTATGCCAGTGTAGTTGGTAGTTTGATGTATGCAATGGTTTGTACTAGACCGAAAATTGCACATGCAGTGGGAGTTTTGACCAGGTATATTTCAAAACCAGGGAAGGAGCATTGGACAACAGTAAAGAGGGTATTCAGTTATCTTCGTGGCACTACCGGTTATGGATTGTGCTACCAAGGAAGACCAGGATTGGACAGAGTGGTGAACATACATGGCTTTGTTGATGCAGATTGGGCTGGAGATCTGGATCATAGAAGATCTACAAGTGGGTATGTGTTTAACCTATTTGGAGGAGCAATCAGTTGGATGATAAAAAAACCGGTTGTGGTGGCACTCTCAACTACAAAAGATGAATACATGGAAGCCACTCATGCAAGAATGGAAGCAGTATGGTTACAAAGATTGTGTTCAAGTATTGGGTTGGTACAAAAATAAGTGAGATTATATTGTGACAGTCAGAGTGAAATCTTCCCGGAAAGGAGCCCAACTTATCATTCGAAGACAAAGCATATTGATGTTCAGTATCACTTTGTGAGAGACATGGTTGAGGAAAAGAAGGTGTTGCTGGAAAATGTTGACACTTTGAAGAATGTTGAAGATTCATTGACAATGTCTGTGAGCATAGAAAAGTTATCCTAGTGTAGAGTAACAATGGGAATTGTTTCCCTGTATTGTTGACTATATATAATCTTGTGGACCCCTGGATGCAAAGAAAACAACAAGTGGGAGAATGTTGGGTATGTGTTATATTCTTTGCATGTGTGTGTGTGGGCGCGTCAAATTCGAAAATTGTGTCTGATGATCCCTCATAGTAGTTCTCTTTGTGTCATGTGCGCCAACCGCTTTCCTAGGGGGGTCCCAGGGGGTTAGGTATGCCCCCCTTGGTTACCCGTAGTGTTCGGCACTGGATTTTTCTATTTTTAGCAGTTTTATAAATTAATCCCGTATTAAGGGATTAGGATTTTGGTATCTACATAATACCTAAAAACATTGTATATATTGTATACTGAATGGTGAAATTTGATATAATGAAATAAGAAAGGTTTTCTCGGTTGAGGGTTTCCGGTATAAAATAGCTGTGTACTCTGTGTATGAGCCATTGATTAAATTATGTTTTTCTTAAGAATTTATATGCATTGCTTTACTTCACATGTTTAAAACTTACAGGGAGGAAACTTTCTTGGGACCCTTTTCCTCTTGGACATGCACCGGGGAGTTGTGAGAAGGTTCCAGGCTTTCTTCATCGCTATATATATGTATAAGTTTGCTAATGGGATTATGTGCTCATGTTTGTATTGACACCCAACCAACCTCTATTTGATTTTTCCTATCCACAGGGGAATTGACAAGGGAGGTTGTGTATCTAGTGTTGCCTAACTCGTCTGTGTTCCCAAGGTTTGTGGACTCAGGGCTGCTTGACTCGGTAAGGCTTTATTCTTGGGTACCGGTTGGAAGCATGGGTGTTATGATAAGGTACCGATCATCCTACATCCATTTCATTAGTAGCTGGCTTTGTTGGCACAAAATTTCACTCATCCCCTGACTAGCTTGAACTTTAGGGAAATCCCTGAATTGTACCAAGGATTCCTGATAATTTTTTTCTGCCTCGATGTCCTCTTGGAGGTCACCTATTTCTTCACCCAATTCAGATGCTACAGTTCCTTCCCGGGTCCTGAGAATTTCTTGAGTTGTCTTCTCCAAAGATGTCACTTCCTCTTCCCAACTCATAGCTTTGAACCTGGTCGTCTGAGGATCAACCCTCCTTGATGCCGCTTCATCCCAATCTTGAGCATTTTCGGTGAAAATTTCATCTTCGAACTGATAATGGGCATAATGCCAACATGATGATACCTGCGATGCGTGTTGTAGGACTAGCCCCTTGGGATCGTGTTTGTGAAATCGACCGGTGCAGAAACATAATTCTAGTTGACTCAACCCTTCTTTATTAGCATGCCTAGTATATTTGACCATGTAGAAGCCAATATGAAACCCATACAGAATGAAGGCCTGCTTCTTGTCCTTTACTAAAGTGGCATTGTATCCTTGCAGGATGGCCTGGTAGCAAATTTCCCCTAACACTAGTCGGTCGGGAACATATATGGGTAACAAATGGGGTGCCCCTGTGGCTCTGAAAACCCTGATGTAGGTTTCATGCTCATCTAGATACCAGTGACCCACTTTGGATATAACCTTTTTTGCTTCTTTTGATAGCCTAGGGCACTCTTTCCTGAATAACAAAAAGTAGATATGTGCAATAAACTGATCACATATAAGAGAATATGATTTTTTTTACTTGTTATCCCATAAGATGCCGAAGTATACATGGACCGGGAGCTCCGAGGAGTGCCAGTTCAAGTTCATTCCAGAGAAAACGTTCCTGGCACATATGATGTCTAATAGATACAAGGCCATGTAGAAGGAGGG
>SNQJ01S0284913.1:0-11021 GCA_010110895.2 Picea sitchensis | reverse complement strand
TATCTAGAATACAGATTTACTATGATATATTATTTGATTTTTCAATATTAAATATTATTAAATAAAGTATTATTTTCATCTTTCTTTGTATTTTGGTGTTTATTCTTTCTTTTTCTTTATCTAAGTTTTTTTAAATATACATAATAATTAACATACAAATATAAAAGTTGAAACATAATATTTTATTTTTTCTTTTTACATATTAGAATATTTATAGTTTATTTAGAAATTCTTACATTTTCAGATTTTTGATCCGTTACAAAGATTATAGTTGTGAGCTTCTTTTAATTAATAAATTTATTTAGTTATATATAAATTTATTATATACTTTTAGATGCAACTTGTTTTGTGACCTTTAGTCTTATTATTTCATTATTCAAATAAATAGAAAGAAATACATGATTCAAAATAACACTTAGTGTAGATCTTATACAGTGTAAAGTTCAAAGTTTATTTAGAATACAGATTTACTATGATATATTATTTGTTTTTTCAATATTAAATATTATTAAAATAAAGTATTATTTTCATCTTTCTTTGTATTTTGGTGTTTATTCTCTCTTCATTTTTATCTAAGTTTTTTTAAATGGAACTTTAATACATTTATTATTATTATTAAAATACCCTATATGGGGTGTTAGGGATGCATTCAAAGTGTAGGTGGGCCCCCGACCCCCCCTCCACTTGTCCCCCTCCGTCACCCATATCACCTCCCCATGTGAGTTAAGCTCTCTCACCCTTGTCTTATCCCGACACTTGATTTGTTTCGTCTTGGCATTCGATTCATGATCCTGCACTCACCTCACCTGTGCGATCCTCCTGTCCTTCTCATGTGGTCGGGGAAGGTGGTGGAGCGACTCTACTTAATGATGGATACGGCCCATATCCTTGTCAATTATGGGCGCAACCTCTACTTATGGCTCTTGGCTTTCGACGGCTTTGTTCTATGCATCCCTCTCTGACTTTCTTTCTGCTTCTTTTTCATTGTTAACCTCCGTCATCCCCCTCCTCCCTCCATGTATTCTCTGCTCCACCCTGCGGTGGACACTTCATGCACCTCCCTGCTCCTGCATATTGCGCTATACTTTCCCTGTTCCTTTGATATGGAAAGAGGAAGCTCCTCCCACCGAGCCCGTGGTGGCTCCTTGCGCAGACCCAGAACTCGGTCGGGCTTCCGCCTAGTGGACGTGGCCGAAATCTCGGCTGACTCTTATCACTTCGTCACCCCTCTAGAAATTCAGACAAAGATGGACCTAGACGAGGCATATGTTCGTGTCCTGAGGAGATGCATCCCTGATGAAGAGGTTAGGGAGACCACCAGCTCGTGGGTTCCTGACACTGGCATCATCCAAACCTAGCAGTATTTGAAAACAATGGATATTTACTGGCATCTGAAGACTCTGATGGGTCGGCCTTTGTTGGACCATCATGAAGCTCGTTAAGAAATCCTCATGCAACTCGACGATGTGCAGCTCCAGGTTAAGCCGGTCGACCACAAGTTGAACTTGATTGCAGACAAGTTGGTTGTTATGGACTTGTCCAATCTGGACTATGCCTAGCCCCAAGCTCCAACAACAGAAGGAAGAACCATTAGCTAAGTCTTTTATGATGTTCAATCTGTGTTTTTGGTTGAATTACATGAGAGGTCTAGGTTTACCACCTCCTTATAGTAGATTAAATAAGAAGAATAGGACATACAATGGAACTAGAAGTCATCTTTGTTTCATTTTATCAGTTACAGGCATTAGATATATCAAGCAAACTCATAATGATAGTGTTATGTTTTGCTATTGGTCTGGTTTCCCTGCAGGTAGACCAACAATAAAAAAATTGTATATTATCTTCTCATTAGTAATATAAAGACTCGAGATTATTGACAAAAAAAAAATATTATTATTAAAATAAAGTATTCTTCTCATCTTTCCTCGTAAATTTTTTTTGCCAACTCCAATCATATATTTTGATGTTTATTCTCTCTTCATCTTTATCTAGATCTTTTTAAATCGAACCTCAATACTTTTTTAAAGTCGCTTTAACCATTTTTTTTTCCTTTCACTCATCTTATTAATAAAATTTAATCACTCATTAAAATTAACTTTAAAATAAAATAACATAATTATGAAAACCCACCTCCTTTTTAACATTTCGTATAATCTAATAATTTCACAAAATAACATAGTTATGAAAACCCACCTTTTTAACATTTTGGATAATCAAATAATATCACATCGATAATCATTGACAATATTATGGAAGACCCATCCAGATTCATGGCTACCATTATGCGAAATGGGTTAATATTGAGTGATTGAGATGTAGAATGCAATGTGCAACGTGAATTAATCTAAATATTAAAAATCAACACTAATCTAATATATACTAGATAAGATAAAACTAAAATAATAAATAGAAGATAAATTACAAAAATTATGCTTGCACATCCACAACAGTTAGCTATTAAAGAAAAGTAGAAAAGCTATAAATAATGAATAACACGGATGAACATAAAAGTCTAAATCAACGAGGAGTTCATTAAACATCTATTCATCATCTTAAAGCAATAGTATCATAAAAGTGATCAAATGCAAAACTACAACAATCACGAAAGAATAGTCTATCCAATGAATAACACAACCTTACAATAATGAAGATGACATTTCCAAAAGATGGAAGTATTTCATAGCAATCGCATCACATAACACTGAATCAATTCTCCTCCAAAACGGCCCTAAGAGCTTCTTTTCATTAAAATTTCAGAAGTAGTTCTAAAAGTTTTAAAAATTAAGAGTCCTTTCAAAGTGGTGCTCTTGTGAGCATATACCCAATGAGTTGTAACTACTTCTTGTGTTTTATTGACTTCTTATTGGTAGTTACAACTTTTGGACTTGCCTAATTTGTATTTTTTTTACTTTGTACATTATATATTACAACTTTAAAAAATTATTACACATATCCCTTATATTTGTCTTTCAAATATGCATTCCATACATCACGATAGGTAATAATTATAATTACTCTTCCGATAGGTAATAATTATAATTACTCTTCTGAAGAGTAGGTATTCTAATGTAACTTCATATGTGGTTGCATCCTGAGATAAAGTGTTAATGTCATTATTTAATGTAAGCTAAATGGAGTTGAGAAAATTATTGTCCTTAAAAGGTATGGCAATGTGTTCCTTTAGCATAACTTGGGTAACTCACTAAGCCATCCCAATACAAATTATTCTTGAATCCAAGTTGGCTTCCAATTTTGCAATGATTTCTTCCATTGGCCTTGTCTGGCCCAAATCTCCAATCTTGGGTAACTTGCATTTTTCAGTTAGTCTTTCTACTATTGTGTGAATGTGTTTGTAGAGACCCACTGAATTTGATATATCCTTCCCAAGCTCCTTCCATCTTTTCTGGAAATTTGCAAGGGCTGTATAATTCAACTTGTTTTCCTTTTTGGTTATTTTGGGAAGCTCTTGTGGTGCATCTGGATTTTCTTCTGGTCGTTTTTCAAATTGTCTATACTTATGCAAACTCCCTCCAAATGTTCATTTTTGTTCTTGACTTTGTCTGCCATTGCTAATGGTTGTGTAGGAAAATCCTAGAAGTCCTTGAGGTTGGTGTATAGTTGTTCTACATTGGCCCTCATTTATTCTTTCACTTTAGTGGCTACTTCTCTGAATTCAAAGATACCAGCCCTATCTTCTTTATAGTACCTCACCTCTTCTTCAACGAATTCTACCTTGGCTTTGTATTCTTCAATTTCTCTGACCACATCTTTGATATTATTCTAATAGGCTTGAGTCACTGCCACTCCCTCTGAGGCTAGAGCTATTGGATTGTCCCTTATGTTTTCAACTATAAGTATCTATCTAGTCACTTCAAGCATTAGGATACTTGGGATGGGAAGTTTATTAAGAGATTTTTTGACATTTTCATCTGTATCCTTATTGAAGATAAATGAACTAAGGTTGGATACTATGTCAACCTTAGAAGGAGTGAATTCTCCTAAACCCATCTCTCCAAGAGAAAATTGTCCTCCAGTCAGTGTAGGACCAATAGTGGATTCATATGGCCCAGTGCCCATAGGATCAGTATTTTGAGCCTCTTCCTAGGCTTTCTTTTCTTCTTCTTCCTTCTTTCTCTTTTCTTCCTCTTCACGTTTTAAATTATCTTCATGTTCTCTCAAGAGTCACATTGTTCGTATTCATGTTGTTCTTTTCTTTTCCTCTATGCCTTTGTTGCCTATTGAAGCCTTAGTGCTTCAACTTCCTTTTCTAGCCTTTCTTTCTCTATTGCTTCTTTAGCTGCAACTTCTTCTTCATATTTTACTTTGAATGTTTCTTATTTTGTTGCCTTTTCTTTCTCATATTTCTCTTTTTCAATTGTGTTTTTCTTTGGCCTTCAGTTCCCTCACATCCTATAAATGAATTCATCATAATTATTGCCCCTTTTATATATTTCTTCATCCCTCCATGATTAATATTCATAGGGCCATTGTATGTTGCATATGTGTTATATTATTTGCATGACTAGAAGTAGTAGCTATGTTGCATTGATCGCGCATGGGGGTAAGAGGGGGGCTCCGCCCCCTTGCGCGGGGGTTCAAGGGCACTTCCTCGAAAAAAAAAATTCCTCGGTTTTCCTGTCCTTTTTTGGGTGGTCCTCGGTTTTTGTGTCCATTTATAAGCAGTTTTTGGGTACATGGTTTTTCACCGATGGTTTTCTATTTTCGATTAAGGAATTAGGGTTGTTGACTAATCCATGTCATTGGATTAGGGTTTTGGATGTCGATGGCTCCTATATGTATATTGTATTGTAAACAATGTATGATATGAATTAATATAGAATATGTTGGTCTTCTCGGTTTGGGTTTCCGGGGGAAAAATATCTGTTTAATGTGTGTATTTGCCCTTTTATCTTTTCTGTTCTTTTATTGAAAAATTGTTTGCAGTAAAATATTGTACAAGGTTAAAGTCTACATTTGGTATCAGAGCAATTATTGGGTTCAGGGGGATGCCTTTGTAGTCAGGGGTTTGGCTCAGGACTATGATAAGACTTGTTACATTGGGAGATCTACGGTATTGATTCTTCAAGTGAAGAGAAATGGCGAGCAGTTCGAAAATAGAGATAGAGAAATTTAATGGGAAAAGTTTTGAGCTATGGAAGATCAAGATGGAAGATTTGTTGGTAGACAAAGATCAATGGGTCAGGGTGGATCTAGGTACTGCACCTACAGGAATGTCAGTAGATGACTGGAAAAAGTTGGATCAAAAGGAAAAGAGAAAAATCTGATTGTGTCTCTCAGATTCAGTATTACTGAATGTATCAGGGGAATATACGACTAAAGAGTTATGGGATAAGTTGGGGAATTTGTATCAGTCTAAGTCCCTGGTAGATAAACTATTCTTGCGGAAAAAGTTGTAAAAACTGAGGATGATAGATGGAGACTGGGTGAAAGAGCATCTGAACACCTTCAATACTATGGTAAGTCAGTTGTTATTTGTTGATATTAAAATTTCATATGAAGATACGTGTATCATTTTACTGTGCTCTTTAACAGACTCATGGGATAGTCTTATTGTGGCCATAGGTAGTAATACAACTACCTTGAGTTTCAATGATGTGGTCTCATCCTTGTTGTCGGAGGAGATGAGACAGAAGAACATGGATGGACAAAGAACAAATGCATTATTTTTAAGAGGATGCTCCTAGGAAAGAAATAGATATAAGTCCTCAAGTGGGAGATCTAAGTCTAAGGGTAGATATAAATTTCCAAGAAATGCTCCACAAGGGGCACATCCATCCCATCTCATCACCTTTTGGGAGCCCAATTGTGCGGGTGCAGAAGAAAGACGGGACCTGGCGACTCTGCATTGATTATTAGGCCCTAAATAAAATCACAGTCAGGAACCGATACCTGATTCCTTGAATCGACGATCTCCTTGATCAACTCAAGGGGGTAAAATACTTTAGCAAGATTGATCTGGAGTCTGGATACCACCAGGTCCCAATAGAACAGACATATTTATGGAATACCACCTTCTAGTCAAAAGAAGGTCTTTTTGAATGGCTGGTCATGCCCTTTGGTTTGAAAAATGCTCCAACAACTTTCATGAGGATGATGGGTGATATCCTTCAACCTTTCACCAATGCTTTTGTAGTGGTGTATCTGGATGAAATCCTCATCTACAACAAGACTTGGGTGGAACACATGCACCATATTCAACAGGTTCTGCACACTCCGCGGTAGCACAAGTTGTATGCCAACTTGGAAAAATTCTCCTTCGGCATGGACAGGGTCCAGTACCTAGGCTACATCGTTGATCAAAATGGTGTTCATGTGGATCCAACCAAGATCTAGGTCATCCGTGACTGGCCAACCCCAACCACACTCACTAAGCTTCAGAGCTTCTTAGGCCTTGCCAATTTCTATTGCAGGTTCGTGTTGGGATTCTCCCATATTGCATGGGTCCTCAGCCAAGTAACCAGGGGTGGTGGTAAGGAAAACATTGTGTGCGGCCCATCCCAATAGAAAGTGTTCAATGATTTGAAGCAATGCTTGTGCTCAACCCCAGTACTTTCATTACCGGACCTACAACAACCCTTTGAGATCAAGACAGATGCTTCAGACTATGTTGTGGGCACAGTCCTCACTCAGCATGGCCACGCCGTGGCCTATCATAGTGAGACACCATCATATGTCGTCTGTAAGTACCCTACTTACGAAAAAGAAATGTACTCCATTTTACAAGTATGCTGCCAGTGGAGGCATTACATTCTTGGGAATGAGACAATCATCCACACTGATCATAAGCCACTGCAGTTCATGCCAACACAAGGAAAACTGTAGAATGACTGCCATCAAAAGTGGTCCACAAACTTGCAGTAGTTCCCCCTCAACATCAAGTATAAAACATGAAGTACCAACCGACCTCCAGTCGCGACACTCATCATTGTGCTATACTCTTATGGCCATGAGACCTCCGGATGGCCCCACCTCTATGAGACAGACCCTGACTTTTCCACTACCTGCCAAATGTTTGGTGAAAAATCAATTGTCACTAATTTCCATCTTCAGGATGGGTTGTTGTGCCATTTGGTCCATCTCTGCGTTCCATCAAGCAAGCGATCGAATCTGATTTTGGAATCCCATTACAGTCGGGTGGTAGGACACTTCGACATCGAAAAGACAGTGGCAGTGCTGCAACAACATTTCTACTGGCTAAAATTTCGATAGGATGTCAGAAAGTATATCAGGTTTTGCACTGCCTGCGCTATTGCCAAACCGACCACTGAGAAATAGGGAATATACACCCCTCTACCTACTCCTGAAAGGCCATGGGAATCCATCTCAATGGAATACATGTCGGGCCTTCCATCCACCAAGAGGGGAAATGACTGTGTTTTTGTGGTTGTCGATCGCTTTTCCAAGATGGAGATTCTGCCTGCATGCAAGAAGAACATCACATTAGAGGCCACTTCCAAGATATTCTTTAAACGAGTATGGGTACATTTTGGAATGCCATAAACCATTGTCTCAGATCGAGATAGTCGATTCCTCAACACATTCTGGTCGAGCCTCTAGTTACTGTTGGACACCAAGCTCACCAAATCCACTGCCTTCCACCCCCAGATAGATGGCCAAACTAAGTTCGTCAATCGAATGATCGTGCATATCCTGCGCATGTAAAATTCCAAGCACCCTTTCACATGGGATGGGATTCTTACCTATGTTCAACATAGCTACAACCAAGTCCTACATAGCTCAACCAACCATAACCCCTTTCAGGTTGGATTGGGATTCCAACCATTGGGTCCCATGGATGTTGCACTACCCCTTTCAGCCACCCCGACCGACTCATCACCTAATCCAACTGAAGCTGAAAAAGCCACCCAGTTCATTGAGTGGATCCAACACATCCTCCAATAGGTTCAGGATATTTTACATAATTCCAATGCCAAGTACAAGCAGCGCCATGATCAACATCAGGTGCCACATAATTTTTAGGTGGGAGACAATGTTTGGTTGCACTTGCAGAAAGAACGACTTACGAGGCCCCATCGGAAGATTTTCCCACTCCGTTATGGACCTTACACCCTCACCAAGGTTATGGGAGACAATTCTTTTGAACTCAACATTCCCCCTTTTCTTGGCCTACACCCAATGTTTAATGTGGATCTCTTTTGACCATATTTCCCACCATTATTGGACTCCTCAGAGAAAGTAGAACAATTGACACCAATAGAACTCAACCCTTACTACATTCAACATGCATCCAATGATTATATTGTGGACACACGGGTCAAGGGAACTCGCCAGCATAGGATCCATCTTTATCGAGTTGTCAAAGTAGGGAAACTCCTGCACTAAGGAAAGTGGATCACCTGGGGCCAAATTCAACAGAAATTTCCTCATCCAATGGGGGAACTCAAAACAATGGATACCATTGATTCCTAAGGGGGGAGGATTGATCAATATGGATGTCGGTTTCCTCCCACCTATTCCAACTGGCTCATTTTGGTAGTTTTTCAATTTGGCAGTTTTTTTTCTAGTTTTCGGGTCCCAAACTTTCAGGGCTGTTTTAAGGCCCTAAACAACATTTTTAGGGATCACCACAATCAGACTATAGGATTTAGCTAGAGTGTGATGACAACATGTGTAGTCCTTGGATAGACCTTTCCAACAGGCTATCATGCGCCTAAAACAAAGATTGTATGCAAAATTTATGATCCAAGGAAGTTGATGTACTAACTTACCCCAACGAGGCCCACATGAATTTTGGCGCTTCATCTCCTAGGGTTAGGTTTTTGGATGTCTAGGGTTTTTTCATTACATTTTATTGTAAAAAGTATTGGAGAGCCTCATTGTAACCATCTTCTTGCGAATGAGCAAACTTGTCACATCTCTTCTCAGAGATAAGCCGCCACCATTCTAGCAAGCTTATTTTCAATCTGCATTTTACAGTTTCAACATATTTCCTTATTGAATAGAAGCCAATTTTACTGTATCTCTGTTATTGTTCCTTGTGTTTATGTGGTAAGAATAATATTAATCTATATTCATTTTGTTCTTCTCATAAAATTTGGATCATCGGGTTAGGGAAAGAATTCTGGGCAGAGGCAGTGGGTACTGCATGTTACCTAGTCAACCGATCATCCTCATCAGCATTGGATGACAAGACTTCACATGAGGTATGGACTAGTAAGAAACCCTCTCTCACACATCTCAAGGTATTTGGCTGTGAGGCCTATGTTCATGTTCCAAAGGAAAATAGGAGTAAGCTAGATAAGAAGGTTGAAAAGTGTATATTTATTGGGTATAAAGATGGTCTCAAAGGTTATAAGATTTGGAACCCAAAAACTAAGACGGTTGTGTATATCTGAGATGTGGTATTTACAAAAATGAAGGATGTTGTCAAAAAGGAAGTCCTACTAAGTAAGGAAGAACCAGATAAAATAGAGTTTGATTCAAAGGATGATGAATCAGACCAGGGATGATTTTAGGGGCTAAATTTCACTCATGGGCTAATTTTCCATGGTTTTTCCCAAAAAAATATTTTCTATTCTAAAAATGATTGCCCAAATTCTATAGGATAAAATTGTTTTACCTTAAAAATTGCCAAAATTTTATATAAACTATATAAAATCCTTAGAAATTTGAATATTTTTATAAAAATATCGCCAAACATTTTATAGTTGGCATATGAAGGATTAGTAAGATTCACTAAGGTTTCTACATTTTAAAATAAATTTCCATCCTTAAAATCATCCCTGAATCAGACACTACGGAAGAACATGAATCAGAAGAAGAAGATCCTCATACTCCAGTATTGAGGAGATCGGTGCGGGAAAAAAGGCTACCGGAAAGGTATACTCCACCTAACTTTCGTTCAAATTTTTCTTTGTCTATTACTAATGATGATCCTAGAACTGTTAGGGAGGTAGTGGATTTAGAGGATGGAAAACTATGGAAAAAGGCTATGGTTGAAGGAATGACAGCCTTGAAATACAAAGCTCGGTTAGTAGCAATGGGTTATACCCAGGTTGAGGGAATTGATTTTGGTGAGATTTTTTCTCCTGTTTCCAAGTTAACTTCTATTAGATTTATGTTATATGTTGTTGCTACATTTGATTTTGAAGTAGAACATATGGATGTGAAGACACCATTCCTACATGGGGATCTGGAAGAACAAATCTACATGAAGCATCCGGAAGGATTTGTTCTGAAGGGAAAGAAGGAGTTTGTACAACAAGTTGTAAGGATAGAGTGTGTCAGTCAAAGTGTAATTTTTTTGGTGAATAACCCAACTTATCATTCAAAGAGAAAGCATATTGATGTTCAATATCACTCTGTGAGAGACATTGTTGAAGAAAAGAAGGTGTTGCTTATGAAGGTGGATACTTTGAAGAATGTTGTAGATTCATTAACAAAATCTATGAGCAATGAGAATTTCTCTTGGTGTAGAGGATCTATGGGCATTGTTTCCCTAGATTGTTGACTATGTAACCTTGTAACCCCCTGTATGCAAAGAAAACAACATGTGCGAGACTGTTGGATATGTGTTATATTATTTGCACGACTAGAAGTAGTGGCTACATTGCATCGGGCGTGTAGGGGGGTTTTAGGGGGTCATATCCCCCTTGCATGGGGGTTTGGGGGCAAAGTCTCTAAAAATAAAAATTCCTTGGTTTTCGTGTCCATTTTTGGGCAGTCCTCGATTTTCATGTCCATTTATGGGTGGTTTTTCAGCACATGGTTTTTCATCGATGGTTTTTGTTGGATCATGTTGTCATTGATGCCCATGGTTTGATTGATGTCAAGTGATTGATTGATGCCAAAGGATTGATTGATTGATTGATGATTGATGTAATGTAATATGTATTATCCTTGATGAGAATGCATAGATGAAGATGGATCAATGAGTTGTCATTGATATGATGAAGATGGATCAATGAGTTGTCATTGATACATGATGAAGATGGATCGATGTGGTTTCATTGATATATGATGCAATGTTGGAAAAATGT
>SNQJ01S0284912.1:0-10301 GCA_010110895.2 Picea sitchensis | reverse complement strand
GGCAGCAAACACTTGAATTTTCTGAATTCTGGGTTGTAATTTAAAATGGCAGTGAACGCATAAATTTTCTGAATTCTGAGCTGTAAATTGAAATGGCAGCGAATACATAAATTTTCAGAATTCCGAGTTGTAATTTAGAATGGCAGTGAATGCATAAATTTTCTGAATTCTGAGCTGTAAATTGAAATGGCAACGGATACATAAATTTTTTGAATTCTGAGTTGTAATTTAAAATGGCAGCCAACAATTAAATTCTAAATTTCTGCTCGAAAAATGAAATTGCTCTTAACAATAAAGTCGATTGCCCATATGCCAAAATTGAATTCTCAGATCTAATTTACAAAAATGAAATGTGACGGCACTCGCACTCCTCGGAGCACGTTCGCCTCTTCCAGGACCTTCTTTCTTCTCACCCGAAGAGCGTCAATGCTCTCCTATCTTCCAATCGGAAGATCTACACCCATAGTTCTCGTCTCGTGATCCTCTTTACTTACTTATCGTAGGATCGAAACTTTGCGCATCGCAAATTCTCGATCGATCAACTGGGCTCTCGAGTCCCCGAGACCCGATGTGTAAATCAACACTGATCTTCTCCCACTTGTCGGGACTTCTTCCCTTATCGCAGTCTCACCACTCGCGACAACAAATTCTTAAGATTCCTACTACCGATACGCGACGCACCGAAATGCCGATCTCGTGACCTCGCTCCCTCGTGACTTCGTTACTCGTGAGCTCGAACGACTCCTGCCTCGACTCCCGATACCCGAGACGTCGATTCCCGAAATATCTCTACCTCGCGCCTTCGCTACTCGCGAGGTCGAACAATTTCCTCGTCGACTCCCGATACCTGAGATGTCGAACTTCCGAGTTTCAGACCTTTCTCCGCACCTTCACTGTAGCCTCCTTCAACCCGAGAGATCCAACGATCCACGAAAATCGTGGATTCTCCCCGAAGAATACTGACCGTTCGCTCTTCTCCTGCGCAATCCACGAACAAGAAATGTCTCTACATGAGACTTGTTCGACACGCTACAACGCATTTTCTCAACCTGCTCGCGCAACTCCTCTCTGTTGCCCTTCAACAACCTTGAAGGCCCATCCCTCCTGAGCTTTAACGACTTCAATTCCCTCAGGAAAAAGTTCTTGCGCGCACTCCTTGCGGCCAATCTTCAAACACGAATAAGTGATAAAGTTTTCGATCCTACGCACTCCTGCAACAGAAATCCTTCAATCCCTTGGCTTAGAATCACAACTCTAAGTCTTCGTCTAGCCTGCGCACGCCTTGCACGGCTCCGGTGCCAAATCTGCACTTCTGAGAACTTAGAACAAAAGTTATCACAACTTGAACCCTGCAGTCACGCACTCCTGCAGACAAGTTCAACTTCACTCCTTGCAGGAATTATCTGGTTCAAGATAGAGAAACAATTGAAACTAACTTCTTGTTCTCACAGACTTCATATTAACCATGAAATCACATACACAACATATCAAAGAAAATGTATGACAAGAAGAAAACATTCATGAGCATAATATCAACAATACACAGAGAATAACACAACCATGGAATTGAATCAAAGCTTTCTTCTATTAATTCAATATCTATACATGGAGGCTCTTCATACACTTCTCTGTTGCTCTTCTCTTCTTGCTCCTATTTTTGATAATGTTACAATGTACAAAGGAGGGTGTCTATATTTCGTTTCCCTCTCGATCTCTAAGGCTATCAAATCTAGAATTACATGTTCTATCTACTTTACATTAACTATTTTAAATGCCGACTATCTACCTAAGGATGTGAGCTATCCGCTCAAGGTCCATTACAATGTACAAGTGCGCTTCATTAATTTCATACATTAATGTTTGGCGCAAAAAATATCAAGGTGTTTCAAAATTTGTGTTGGCGTTGTCCAGTTGTCTTCCGCTTCACGTTGGCTCGCTTGTTGAGTAGTCGATGCTCCTGCATCATACTACCTCGCTTGAAAAAATTTCATGGGCTCCTGTCCATGAGCTCCTGCATGGTCTGTCCATGCTTCTATATTACTGCTTTAGTCTCCCAGCTAGCATCTTCCACTGGGTGATTCTTCCATTTGACCAGATACTCGAAGTATTCCTTTCTCCTGGTCCTTTTTCCCACTCGCTTGTCCAGTATGCACTCCATCTGCGACTTTTCTGCAATCAACATCTGCTTTCGCCACTGGACTTCTGGCTGCTCATCATTTCCAGCCCCTGATTCTTTAGCCTTGTATGGGTATAAATCCAAAACATTGAATATCGGAGATATCCCGATGCCATCCGGCAACTCAATTTCATAAGCATTTTCCCCGAATTTCTTCCGGACTCTGCATGGCCCAATTTTCTTCATTTTTAGCTTGTTGTATGTTCCCCTTGGGAATCTTTCCTTTCTCAGATGGGACAGAACTAAATCACCAACTTCAAACTGAAGTTGTCTTCGATGCTGATCTGCTCTGCGCTTATATTCTTGATTTGAGTCAATCAGTCGCTGCTTCACCTTACTGTGAAGTTCTTTCATCGCTTCAACGAACTCTTCAGCACTAGCGCTACTAGTCATAGTCTGTTCTAACTCCCTGAGTTTAGAAAATCCCCTCGGTTGTGTCCCATACACAATCTGAAATGGACTCTGCCCTGTGCTCCGATTCACTGAATCGTTGTACGCAAACTCCGCCTGAGGCAACACATTGTCCCAGCTGCTATGGTGCTTTTTCACCAGGCTCCTCAATAAATCTCCTAGACTTCTGTTGACGACTTCCGTCTGTCTGTCTGTCTGAGGATGGTAAGATGAACTAAACGCCAAGTTAGTTCCTAGCTTCTTCCATAGCGTCCTCCAAAAATGCCCAATAAATTTGGTATCCCTGTCCGAAACTATGCTTTTCGGCAATCCATGGAGTCTAACAATCTCCTTGAAAAACAAGTTTGCGATGTGAGTTTCATCGCTGGTCTTCTAGCATGAAATGAAATGTTCCATCTTAGAAAACCTGTCCACCACCACAAAGATGGAATCGACACCTCTTTGCGTCCTCGGCAAACCCAATATAAAATCCATGCTTATCGCCTCCCATGGTCTCTCTGGTATGGGCAATGGTTGATACAAACCTGCATTCTTCTTTCTCCCCTTTGAATGCTGACAAATTCGACACCTGTCAACAAACCTCTTGACCTCTGCTCGCATGCCTGACCAAAAATATGATTCGCTCAATTTCGCAAAGGTCTTGTCTTGGCTAAAATGCCCTGCTAATCCGCCACTCTGCTTCTCTTTTACCAAGTTCTCCCTCATGGATAAATTTGGAATACACAGTTGATTGGCTCTAAACAACAATCCCTCCTGGATCATATAATCTATCCAAGGACTCCGGTCTCTGAGAACTGGATTCTTAGCTGCTTCATATGGTTCTCCGAAATCTGCATCTCCTGCATACATGTCCCTGAGATTCTCAAAGCCCAATGTCTTGACTCTGAACTCCTGCAGCAACAAACATTTCCTGCTCAAAGAATCAACCACTTTGTTAGCAGTCCCTGAAATGTGTTTAATTACAAATGTAAAATTCTGCATATATTCTACCCATTTTGCATGCTTCTGATTCAGCTTTTCCTGTTGACTCACAAAATGCAATGCATGATTATCACTATACAATACAAATTCCTTTGGGATTAAGTAATTCCTCCACTTTTTCAATGCCTGTATGATAGCATAAAATTCCTTATCATACGTGGAGTATTTCAGTTTTGCTTCATCCAGTTTCTCACTAAAATATGCAACTGGTCTATCCTCCTGACTCAAGACCGCTCCTATGACATACCCGCTTGCATCACATTTCACCTGAAATGTCTTCTGAAAATCTGGCAACACCAACACTGGTTTCTCTATGATCTTCCACTTCAACAGGTTGAAGCTCTTCTCAGCCTCGTCTTTCCAATGAAAATATTTATGTCGCTTCTTGACTGTGTCCATCATTGTTGCGCTAATTCCACTGAAATTCCTAATGAATTTTCTGTAGAAACTAGCCAAACCATGGAAGCTCCTCACCTCAAAAACATTTCTGGGCGATGGCCAATTCTTAATCACTTCCACTTTACTTGGATCCATTTTCAGTTCATTCGCCGAAATGAAAAACCCCAAGTAAATGAGCTATGTCTTCATAAACAAAGATTTCTTCATGTTTATCAATAGCTTCTCTTGCTGTAGCTTCCTCATTACAATGGCCAAATGTTTCAAGTGTTCAGCCTTTGTCTTGCTGAAAATCAGTATATCATCCAGGTATATGACAACAAATTTTCCAATGAATTCCCTCAGGACTTCATTCATCATCCTCATGAATGTGCTAGGTGCATTTTTCAAGCCAAACGGCATGACTAGCCACTCATACAGTCCTTCATTTGTCTTGAAGGTTGTCTTCCATTCATCACCTTCCCTCATGCGAATCTGATGATATATGCTCTTGAGATCAATCTTCGAAAAATAATTTTCCCCGCTTAGGCAATCCATCAAATCATCCATTCTCGGTAGTGGAAATCTGTACCTGATGGTAATTTTGTTGATCACTCTTGAGTTAGTGCACATTCTCCAACCTCCATCCTTCTTCGGACTAATTACTATTGGAACAACACATGGACTCAATCTTTCCCTGACTAATCCTTTGTCCAATAAATCCTGGACCTGCTTCTTTACCTCCTCATTTTCCCGTGGCGTTAACCTGTACGCGGCTTTGTTCGACAAACTAGCTCCTGGTATGAGGTCTATATGATGGCTCACACTCCTCATCGGTGGAAACGAACGAGGTAATTCGTCCACGATGATGTCAGTGAACTCTTCTAGCAGTTCCTGAATTTCATCTGGTAAGTCATCCACTCTTGTGCTAGTCAGAACAATTCTCAGCTTTCTGACCACAAAGAATTGTGGATCTTCCTTCTTCTCCATCTCTGTGAGAAGTTCCTTCCCACTCATGAGAAGTATTGTGTTGCTTACTTCCGGTATCACCTCCTTATCCTTTATCGGAAGCAACATATGGGTTCTCCCATTTTTCTCCAGGGTATATGTGTTCATTCTCCCATCATGAACTACATTTCTGTCATATTGCCATGGTCTACCCAACAATAAATGACATACATCCATGGGAATGACATCACACAAAATCTTATCATTATACCCACCTATTTTGAATTCAACCAAGCATTGTTTCGTGACACTCACCTGATGTCCCTTCTGTAGCCATGAAACTTTGTATGGACTCAGGTGATCAGTTGTCTCGAGCTCCAGTTTTTCCACCATCTCGGTTGAAACGAGATTGTCTGTGCTTCCACTATCCATAATGACCTTACACTTTCTGTCCTTGGTCTTGCATGTGGTTCTAAAAAGTCTGGTCCTCTGAGTTGTGTCCTCCACCTCCCTCTGAGGTGTTAAGAGAAATTTGTGCACCGTCAGTGACCTTCCACTTCCTGTGTCTTCAGACTCAGCAGCACGCCTCTGAGCTTCTACGATGTGAGCTTCTCCGCTATCCTTCTTCTTCTCTGGACACTCGAGTGACTTGTGCCCATTCCTCCCACATGTAAAACATATGGTCACTCCTCCTCTTCCTCTACCTCGATCTCTAGTACGAGGAAGAGTGTTCACATCAACATAATATCCCCGCTGATCACTTTGATGTCATCTCGGCTTAACATATGGCTGCCTCTGTGAGGTTCCACCTTTTTCAGCTTTACCCTAAGGTTTCCTCCATTCCTCTTTGGGATTCTGGAAATTTTCTGGGGCAACTGCTTTGCCTCTGGGATGACTTCTGCCTCGCCCTCGCTGACCTTGCTTGCGGCTCAGCTTCTCCTCGGCTTTCAGAGCCATCTGGTAAGCATCCTCTACCATCCTGATGGTCAGCATGCTTAATTCATCCTGAATGTCGTATCTCAGACCATTCAGATATCTGGCAACTTTCTCATCATCTCTCTCCCGATGACCTACTCTGATGTTCAGTCGATAGAATTCCTCCATGTATTCTTTTACTGTCATCAGCTTCTTTCTCAGGTTTTGCATTCTCCTGAACAAAGTAATTTGATAATCCCTTGGGATGAACTTCGATTTCATCTTAGTGATCATTCGATCCCAACTTTTAATCTTTTGTTTTCCCTTGGAATGTCTATCGGCTTGTAGCTCGTCCCACCATAATGCTGCATGTCCTTTCAATCGGGTGACAACATGTCTGACCTTTTTATCCTCTTCGATATCTTCATAATCGAAGTAGGTGTCAAGAGCTCGAATCCAGTCCAGTAACTCTTCTGCATCCAGATTCCCTTCATAGACTGGAATGTCCATTTTCGCCTTCGCCCCCATCCTGGCAATGGCTTTAATCAATCGCTCGATTGATGCATCCTCTGTTGTGACCTCTTCTTCATGTCCAGCTTCCTCCTCAACCTCGGAATCACTAAGATCCATAGCACCAACTCCGTGCCTTTGTGCTGTCTCCATCTCCTTGAGCCTTGCTCAGAGATCTCTCATCTGCCGCTCCATTTCTGGATTTCCTGCTGGCCTACCTCTTCTTCTCACCTCCCTGTCTTCGGGATCAGGTGATTGCTTTTCTCTTCTGGGCGACATCATGAATTATTCCTTCTCTCTCTGTTGCAGAAAACAAAGAGTTACTCTCGCTCTGATACCACTCTGACGACACTTGCACTCCTCGGAGCACGTTCCCCTCTTCCAGGACCTTCTTTCTTCTCGCCCGAAGAGCGTCAATGCTCTTCAATCTTCCAATCGGAAGATCTACACCCACAGTTCTCGTCTCGTGATCCTCTTTACTTACTTATCGGAGGATCGAAACTTCGTGCATTGCGAATTCTCAATCGATCAACTGGGCTCTCGAATCCCCGAGACCCGATGTGTAAATCATCACTGATCTTCTCCCACTTGTCGGGACTTCTGCCCTTATCGCAGTCTCGCCACTCGCAACAACCAATTCTTAAGATTCCAACTGCCGATACGTGACGCACCGAAATGTCGATCTCGCGACCTCGCTCCCTCGCGACTTCGTTACTCACGAGCTTGAACAACTCCTACCTCGACTCCCAATACCCGAGACGCTGAATCCCGAAATATCGCTACCTCGCGCCTTCGCTACTTGCGAGGTCGAACAATTTCCTCATCAACTCCCGATACCTGAGACGCCGAACTTCCGAGTTTCGGACCTTTCTCCGCACCTGCACGGTATCCTCCTTCAACTCGAGAGATCCAACGATCCACGGAACTCATGGATTCTCCCCGAAGAATACTAACCGTCCACTCTTCTCCTGCGCAATCCACGAACAAGAAATGTCTCTCCGTGAGACTTGTTTGACACACTACGACGCTTCTTCTCAACCTGCTCATGCAACTCCTCTCTGCTGCCCTTCAACAACCTTGAAGGCCCATCCCTCCTAAGTTTTGACAACTTCAATTCCCTCAGGAAGAAGTTCTTGCATGCACTCCTTGCGGCCAATCTTCAAACATGACTAAGTGATAAAGTTTACGATCCTGCGCACTCCTGCAGCAGAAATCCTTCAATCCCTTGGCTCAGAATCGCAACTCTAAGTCTTTGTCTAGCCTGCGCACGCCTTGCATGGCTCCGGTGCCAAATCTGCACTTCTGAGAACTTAGAACAAAATTTATCCCAACTTGAACCCTGCAGTCACGCACTCCTGTGGACAAGTTCAACTGCACTCCTTGCAGCAATTCTCTGGTTCAAGATAGAGAAACAATTGAAACTAACTTCTTGTTCCTACAGACTTCAGATTAACCATGAAATCACATACACAGCATATCAAAGAAAATGTATGAAAATAAGCAAACATTCATGAGCATAATATCAACAATACACAGAGAATAACACAACCATGGAATTGAATCAAAGATTTCTTCTATTAATTCAATATCTATACATGGAGGTTCTTCATACACTTCTCTGCTTCTCTTCTCTTCTTGCTCCTGTTTTTGATAATGTTACAATGTACAAAAGAGGGTGTCTATATTCCGTTTCCCTCTCGAGCTCTAAGGCTATCAAATCTAGAATTAAATGTTCTATCTACTTTACATTAACTATTTTAAATGCCGACTATCTACCTAAGGATGTGAGCTATTTGCTCAAGGTCCATTACAATGTACAAGTGCACTTCATTAATTTCATACATTAATGTTTTGCGCAACAAATATCAAGGTGTTTCGAAATTTGTGTTGGCGCTGTCCAGCTGTCTTCCGCTCCACGCTGGCTCGCTTGTTGAGTAGTCAATGCTCCTGCATCAAAATGCCCATACCTCTATTTCCAGAATGAATTCTCAGATCTAAATTTACAAAACAAAAATGCCCAAAGTGATATACAAAACGCCCATAGTAATAGAAAAAATTGCCCACTGAAATATAAAAACGCCCCTGTAATATATAATACAACCAGAATGATGTAAAAATGCCCATGACAATGTAAAAACGCCATGGCTGAATGGTTAAAACACCCACTGTGATTTTAAACGCACACAGAAATTTAAATACACCCACGGAAAGGTAAAAACGCCCATGGCAATGTAAAAATGCCATGGTTGAATGGTTAAAACGTCCACTGTGATTTTAAACGCCCATAGAAATGTAAATACACCCACAGAAAGGTAAAAATTCCCTTACATAAGTAGTGAAATAATGTTGGGTACCGTGCCACCACAAAAATCAGAAGACAAGAAAATCGCAGGTCATAAAGATTTCCAGTGCAGAGATAGTTTATCTCTTTCAAGAAAAAAAAAAACGCAAACAACAAAAATGCAAGGCACAGCGGGAGATCGCACAGATCCAAGGAAGGTCAGCAATGCCGAGATCATAAAATTCATTTATCTAATACCGACATGAAACAACAGAGTAAGAAGTAATATTTTTATAAATGTCCCACAATTACAATCGTCGAAGAGCAAGGCAAGAAACCAATTAATCCAACAAGAACCCAAGCCGTTTGAAGTTAAGTATTTTTCATCTCACAAAGCCAATACAAAAATGTTGATAACAATAAGAGAGGGCTAAGGTCCTAATACCTTCTATCATGCAAATGAAAAACATATCGTTGCCTTAACTCCTGCCTCGAATGATGATCCTGTGCTTCATGCCGCTCCTGCTCCGCGCCACTCCCGCTCGCCGACCGTAGAGACTACACCGGTACCTATCAACCAATCACTAGGGGTACTCTGCTTCCCCCTTATCCCCCCGAGCTGCAAAGGGGCCACACACAATCCAGATGGTCCGTCTAGCTTCCCAGCTTTCCTCACAAGGCCGAGCTACCACTCCTATCCAAGATGGAAAATCCCAACTCTCCACAAGTAATCAGTCAAGTCATAATTCCGGCAGCGTAATGTTACACTAACAACCGATCCATTTCTTCCTCATCTTCCCTTTCTTTTATAGAGTTTTTCCAACCTCCAACTTTCCCTAAATCACATTTTAATTAAGTTTTAATAAAAATATACTAAATATTCTCCTTCGCACAAGTGTCGTCCACCCCCCTCTTTTCTCAAATAATTATTTTCTTTAAATTATTAAATTACTCATTTCCCTCATCCACCTAGAGTTGCTCCTAAATTTCCTCCTAGGTGTTCCTAGATCCCCTTACATGTTTTAAATAATTTCCCTAAAAATGAAGTTGCTAAATTAGCTCAAATTAGAAGGTTCTTAATTGCAGATTCCTTACTATGTTGACCTCGCTTTTTACCATAAGTTCCCAACTTTCCTTTATTATGTTTCCTCCAATCCTTAGTTTCCTAATTTTTATTATCCCCTTTCTTTTCCCTTTTTATTAGAGCCAAAATGGTTGTTGCACTATTTACTCTTTTCCCTTTATTATTAATTTAAAATCTTTTTTTACTTCCACAAGTTCAATAATTTGTTTCTTCTTTACAATTTAAAACCACGGATTTTTAATTAAATTATTACTCTCTTCATTTTACCCCAAAAATTTATGAACACTAAAACTATTACCTAAGGGGTTTTTTTTGTTTAAATTTTTATTTTTATTTTTATTTTTATAGGGTCTGTTCTTAAGGTTGGACAAAATTTTACCCTGAGAAGTTTTAGACTTAGGACTTAGATTCTGAACTAGGCGACATTTAATTAGGGAAGTAGCTTAAGAATTTATTAATGTGTTAAATGTCTTAGGACCATCTAGGTTTGTTCCTTCATCAACATCAATGCGACGTGCCCTTCAGGACGCACCATGTGCTCCAAGGGTGCCACTCGCCAACTTATGTTTCTTTTGCGCGACGTGCCCTTCAGGATGCACCACGTACTCCAAGGGTGCCAC
>SNQJ01S0284911.1:0-11021 GCA_010110895.2 Picea sitchensis | reverse complement strand
ATTCAATTAGAATTAGGATTGAAGCTTGAGTTTTTGGAAATAGTCTTGTAATCAGGAGAAGGGGATTCTTAGCTTTGTTATTCTTTCATGTTTTGTCATTGACTATTGTAATATGATTTGAGATTGATATATTGTATGAGCTCATTGTTGTTAACTCTTCACATGTTGTATTTCCCTTAGGCAATTTCATGCTTTCCTAGTTATTGTTTCAATGCTTTCTTAGATCAGTTTGATTTCAGCAACATAGATTAGATTAGATTAGTTCTACTTCAGTCCTGCATATACAGTGCGTGTGCTTCGTTAGTCTACGTACCCCGGGTTGACAATTAAATGGTTGGGCAAGTACTACAACGTTATTATAACGACATATATTTCGCCTGACAGGTAGATAGACTTTTCTTTAATAGATTAGATAGTAGTTTGCTTGTCATAGATTAAGAATTAGTGGTAGCCTTTCTTGCTTTCAATAAAATAGATTTCCTTTCATAAATTAGAAACAATTTTGCATTGAGCATTTAGTCCAGTTGCCTCTTAGATTTCCTTTCATGCATTAGAAATAGTTTTTCATTGAGCATTTAGTCCACTTGCCTCTTAGGCTAGATAGTTTTTCAATGAGATGTTTTACTTTGATTACTTGCCGTAGTTAGTTGCCTTTGCTTACTTGTCTATTTTCTTTAGTATGTTAGATAGCCATCTTTTTCTTTAGTAGGTTAGTTAGGTGTCTACTTACTTGTCTATTTATTTAGTAGGTTAGTTAGGTGTCTTTGCTTGCTTGTCTATTTGCTTTAATAGGTTAGATAGTTTTTTTTTCTTGCTTGTTTATTTATTTTCTTTCATAGGGTAGTTGCTCATTGAATGTAGGTTGGCAAGTTAAAATAGTTTTCTTTTGTTAGTTTCTCATTATTATGCTTAGTCGTTTTCCTTTGCTTATTGTTGAACTAGTTTTCTTTACATAGGGTTTTACTTGCTTTCTTAGGATCTATCCATCGATCCTTGGCCCAAAAGTACTTAGGTTACCTAGTTTCAATTTTCTTAGTAGGGTTTTCTCATTAGATAGCTTTTCTTAAGTAGATTATCCTTAGATATCTACCTTCATTAGTTAGACTATAATCCTACCAACCCTTCTACCTTTGGCATATATTTTTCTAAAACTCTAAGTTTACTTACCTCGGGTTGACAATTTAATTGAGGGCTTTTACTATGTTTTTAGTGCATATAGAACACCCATCAGGTTATGTGGTGTAATGGCCATAAATTTTGTATCAAAAAGTTAGATGATAAGATGAAAGCCTCAGATTTTGGGATAACTACATTGTTTAAGGTCACTAATGTTTCCTATAGAAGTGAAAGGAATCCAGAAGAAACTAAAAATAGGTATTATGGGTATTTGGAGGATATAATTCAGAGTGATTTTAATTCCTTTAAAATAGTTTTGTTTGAGTTCAAATGGTACAGGCTATGGATGCATGAACGTGATCTTGAAAGAACTGTTATTGAGCATGCTAATGGATTTACCATGGTTAATACACGGGCATTTGAACCAGGTACAAATCCTTATGTTCTTCCAAGTCAATGTGAGCAAGTCTTTTACTCAGAGGTACCTGGTAAAGCAGGTTGGTCATACATTTTTAGACATGATCCAAGAGAAAGACCAGTAAAGTATAATAATGTAGAGGAAGAAGATAATATTGAAGAAGAAGATGATGATGTGGATTAGGAGCAGGTGGTTGTAGATGTGTAAGATGAAGAAGACAAATAAGTTGATCATCCAAATGTAGCAGATAATGTTCTCATTGATGATATCAATGATGATAGAGAAAATGACGTTGATGATGACGTTGATATGAACGATCATTTCAACATTATCGATTCTGAACTAGATCATGATACATATTTTTATTTGGATGAAGAAGAATATGAATGATCTTTAAAATTTGAAATGTACAAGGTAAGTGATAATATGTTTCTATGATTTATTCTATTAATTATATATTTAGTATTTATATGATTTATTGTTTTTTAAGTGTTCACTTATAGAGGTTAATTATGTTTTTTAAGTTTTATGCCATTTTGTATGTAGTTTGTTACATGTTATTTATTATGCCAAATTAGGTATGGGGGAACTGAGAGTGATGTGACAGGGGGAGGGGATAATTAGAGCTTCCACCTTCACGTGGTTTCCCCTATTCTATAGAGAATTAATTATTCTTGAAACCAAGAGAAGCTCATTCGGGTTTATTATATGTCAATTTGAGAAATTTTATGTGAAGGTGAGGTGACGAGCATGTTCAAAACAATGGAAATATGGTTCCTAAACACACAACTTGCACAAATAGAAACAAGACCAAACCATGAAAGAATTCATGTAAATTAATGGACTTGTCGTCATATTTTACCTTCCAATTTGTTCTTGTATGGATTGAAATTTGATATGCTAGGACAACACACTTGCATTGACAGTATGGGAGGGTTTCCAGACTCAAACATGAGTCAAAAAGACAATTTAACAATCAAATATTCTTTCATTATTCTATCAAAATTCAAAAATAATGCATGCCTTCTCATGTACATGAACCCTCTTATAACTGAAATGTGAATTGGGCCAATGTTGACATTTTTTCAATTTGTGGTTGTATGGACTGAAATTTGGCATGGTTATACTAGATGCATATAATGATGGTATGGGAGGGTTTTCAGACTCAAACATGACTCACACAAACAATTCGACAATCAAATTTTGATATGAGGATTTGTGAATCCAAGTGGACCTTGAGGTGTTCGATTTGAACATGTGTCACATCAATGAGAAATTCAATCACCATGGTGTATTCAATGTGATTGTTGGTGGTTGGTCCTATGCACACACCAGTTGAGTGGAGTAGCATTTGGGAGGGTACATAAATGGCCCAAGCTAATGAAGATAGATTTTGAGTCCAACAGCTACTTCCATCAGAAAAAAACTAATGTGGTATGTGGTCGTTCAATCAACTAGAAAACCAACAAAGAAAATCATCAAGAATTTTGATAAAAAAAATCAAAGCAAGAACACAAAAAATGAATTTCTAAACCAAAAAATTAATGTTTTATATGCATTATTGACTATACAGTGAGTCTGGTTTCATGGGTAAAAATTCTTGAAATATATCCCATTGACAAGGCCTTTGAATAGGTATCCTTTGTTGATTAATTGGGTTGGTTTTCATTGATGTTAACCCTTGAAGAAGGTCTGATAGAGAATTTTGGTAGCACAAAGTTTCGAGCAATGGACCTAAGTTTGTTTGATGGATAATGGTATGAGTTTTGATATATTTGCAGGTAATACTATTCTATATGGATAGTAAATGTCATTCCATTTTTGGTGGTATGTGGAATGTCACATAACTCCTCACAATTAGAGAATTATGGCCATGTGAAGTTGGAGAACCCTCCTGAGTCATCTAGAAGCCTCAAAAGGTCAAAGTAGTCAAAGTGGTTGTAAAGAATAAATTATTTAAATAATAAAGTGAAGTGAGGAGTCTACTATAAGTCAAAGTGGATACAAAATAAATTATTTAAATAATGAAGTTAATGGAGAAATTACTAAGTGGACAAGTGGTTAGTAGTGGGTTAACCCTAAAATAAAGAAAGTGGTTTAAGAGATTTAGAAGGTAAATAATAAAGTGAAGTGATGAATGTACTATAATTCAAAGTGGATACAACAGAGATTATTTAAATAATAAAGTTAATGGAGAAATTTCTAAGTGGACCAGTGGTTAGAAGTGTGTTAGCCCTAAAATAAGGAAAGTGGGTTAAGATGGTTAGAAGGTAACCCCTTGAGGAAGCTACATAAAATTATAAATAAGAGGCAATGGTATCTCATTCAAATCACACTTGAATATCATTGAATATCTATTTTTGTGAAAGGTTATTTAGGCAGGTCTTATTGATAGATAAAAGTGCGGCAAAAAAAGTGCGGCAAAAAAAGTGCAGCAGGAAAACTACAGTAGAAAAAGTGTGGCATAAAAATTGCAGAAGAAAATGTGCGGCACGAAAACTGCAGCAGAAAAAGTGCAGTAGAAAAAGTGCGGTAGAAAAATTGTAGCACAAAAAGTGCGGCAGGAAAATTGCGACAGAAAAAGTGCGGCAGGAAAAGTGCGAAAGAAAAAGTGTGGTAGGAAAAGTGAGGTAGAAAAATCGCAGCAGGAAAAGTTCGGCAAAAAAACTGTAGCAGAAAAAGTGCGACAGAAAAATCACGGCAACAAAACACTACAAGAAGAAAAAAAGGTTTCTCAATGATATATTTAGTTTCTACATTTGAGGTATATGTGATCAAATCAGATTGGTTGATGAGTATATAGTGACATGTTTCTCAGTGACATATTTAGTTTCTACATTTGGCACTTATATTTCAAGGCAGATGGACGGGGCAAGGACAAGTGGTTGTATCCACCTTCTGGTTGTAGTCGGAGAACATAGGGGGTTGTAGCCTCCTTCTGGTTGTAGTCGAAGAACATAGGGGGTTGTAGCCTCCTTCTGGTTATAACCAAAGAATTGGGGAGTTGGAGCTTCCCTTAGGTTGTAGCTTGAGAAACTAGGGGATTGTTGCATCCTTCCAGTTGCAGCTAGAAAACAAAGGAAGTCAGTGCTTCCAATCAATTTAATTCTTAAAGACATATAAGAAAAAACATTATGTGGTTTTCTCCCGCTTTGGGTTTCCACGTAAAACACTGGTGTACTGTGTATGCGTATGATTGCTCATTTGTTCATTGTTTATTTAGTCTAAACTATTTGATGATAATGCTACATTGATATAACACTTTCATTTTATGGTAAAAAAGGATTAGATTTCTCTATTACTGATTCACCCCCCCTCTCAGTAATCCAACAATTGGTATCAGAGCAGGTTCCTTCAGAAATCAATTTAACCAGTGAAAGCTAGATCATGGAGAGAAACAACATGTATAAAAATGGAATACCACAGTTTGATGCACAAAAGTATGCATTTTGGAGAAGAAGGATGAAAACATATATACAAGCACAGGGATTTAAAATTTGACAATCAGTTGTATATGGATAGAAAGAACCAACAGTTCTACCGGCAAATGAAAGAGAAATAAAACTCAGGCAAAATAATTCCAAATCCACCAATGCACTTCTGAATGGTCTTTGTGAATCAATATACACCAAAGTTATACATTGTAAATATGCTAAAGGGATTTGGGAAAAGATTCAAAATATTTATGAAGAAGATTCAAAAGTCAAAGCAGCAAAGCTTCAAACTTAGAGAGGTCAAGTCAAACAACTAAAGATGAAGGAAGATGAGAATATTGCAGCTTACTTCTTACGAGTCGATGAAATAGTAAATGCAATCATAGGATTAGGAGAAGAAATTAAAGAATCTATAATTGTTCAAAAGGTACTAAGATCTCTTCCTATGAGATTTGATCCCAAGATATCAACACTAGAAGAAAGAGAAGATCTAGACTCAATAAGCATGGACGAACTACATGGAATCTTCACAGTATATGAAATGAGAACTGAACATGAAAATCCAAATATAAAAGAAGCATCATTCAAAGCATCCAAAAGGACAAAGAGAAAGGGAAAGAAAAAATAAAAAGAACATAGCAGCACCAGTGACATCTTGAAAGATCATGAAGAAATGGACAACTTTGTCAGAAGATTGAACAAGGGAACCAACGACGGATATAAAGGTAACTTTCGATTCATTTATTTTAATTGTGATGGTATTGGTCATTTTTCTAACAAATTTCCTCATAAGAAATAATAGGAATGATGAAGATTACTCAAATAGAAAACAAACATATAAAGGCAAAAGAACCATAAAGAAATCCTTCAAGAAAATATTATGCACCAAAGAAGACATCTCCTCATCAGATGAAGATTAAGTCAGTGACAGTGAGACAAAAAGAGTTTTATTCATGGAAGTAGAAGACTCTGATAAACAAGACACTGAAGAAGAATATGAAGAGGCAGAAGTTGACTACCGAGAAGAATTGTTCTGTTCCATAGAAGTTATAAGAAGAGAAAAATAGAAAAACAAGAAGCTAGAAGAAGAACTAGACAAGAAAGAAGACACTCAGGAACTAGAAAAAATGATCACAAATTTGAAGGTTCAAATAGAAGAAGATAAAAGAATTGAAGAAGCACTCAAAGAATAGCTAGAAGAAAGAGACATGATCATTGGAAATTTGGAAGTGGAGATTGTCACATTAAGAAAGGATCTTCAAAAGAAAAATATGCAGAACAACTCAAAATTTTTGGATGACATTATCAGCAGTCAAAAGCCTCATCATGACAAGTCTAGACTTGGATACAATCAGACAGAAAAGGGATCAATCTAAAAAAAAATAGAACAAGAAATATATCCAAAAATATATGCAAAAACACTCAAAGGGGATAGGAAGACATACAAGGAAGATTGCAGGGACACTCCTCCACCGAGAAGATTCAGATTTCAAAATCAACAACCGATAGAAACAGATAGGTTCCATGAAGAAGAAGGATTCATAAGAGTAACTCCTTTCAGAAGATATTCAACTCCCATGTATCAAACTATATTTTTTGGTTTATGTTATGCATGCAATAATTTTGGACATAAAGTTGTGAATTGTAGAGCTAACAACAAGAACATAAACAACTTTGAAAGTCATACACAAAAGGGTTATCCAAGAAGGCCTAGTGAAACACATAGAAGAAGTTACAACAAGTTTGAATCATTGAGCACTTAAGTACAATGCTACAAGTGTAACAACTTTGGACACATGGCCAAAGATTGTAGAATGTCAGTTCCTCCTAGAGAACCACAACATAACAACAACAATCATAGACAGGAACCTCAGAAGAGGACATGGATAAGAATGCAGAATCAATATAGCAATGAAGAATGACATGGTTGGTATGTTGACAATGGCTATTAAAATCACATGATGGGTGATAAAGACATGTTTCTTACATTAAGAAAGAAAATATATGGATCAATCTCCTTCGAAAATGATGATTCAACTAAAATTATTGGAAAAGACATAGTTAGAATTGGAAACAAGAATACCAAGGCCGAAAATGTTCTACTAGTAGAAGATATGAAACATAATATTCTAAGTGTAAGTCAAATTTTTTACCAAGGTCATAAAATAATTTCAATTCACAAAAGTGCGAGATAAGAAAAGAAGGTTCAGGAAAATTGATTGCAATAGCTGCAAGAACTTCAAGCAACGTATATGTACTAAGTGAAATTGGAAATGAAAAGTGTTGTCTAGGAAAGGAATATGAAGGGTGGCTATGGCATGGAATAATGGGTCACATACACTTTGACAACCTTGGCAAAGTCAGCAGAAAGGAATCCGTTAGAGAAATGCCCCAGATCACAAAACCAACCAACACTTTTTGAAAACATTGTCAACAAGGAAAGAAAACAAATACTGGGTTCAAATCAGAGGAATACTCAACGAAAAGACCACTGGAAATTGTGCATACTGATCTAGTTGGGCCAGCTACAAGAAAGCGTTTAAAAGGTGAGAAATAATTTATGTTATTAGTTGATGATTATACAAGAATCACTGCAGTTTTTTTTCTCAGGAATAATTCATAAGATTTTGAAAACTTCAAGGTCTACAAGGAAATGGTTGAAAATGAAATGGATTCAAAAATTAAATGTTTGAGATATGATAATGGAGGAGAGTTCACTTCAACGGAATTTATGGACTACTGCAACAAACATGGAATAAAAAGACAATTCTTCATTGCTAGGACACCTCAACAGAATGGAGTTGTTGAAAGAAAGAATAAGATAATACAATAAATGGCTTTAACGATGCTAATGGATTCCAAATTGACAGATATTTTTTGGACACATGCAGTGCATACAATAGTTCACATTCAAAATAGAGTAATGCTCAAAAGAAACACTATCAAAACTACCTATGAGCTATGGAAAGGAATACCAACAAATGTGAAGCACTTTAGAGTATTTGGAAGCAAATCCTACATCAAAAGAGAAGATGAAAGAATGGGAAAGTTTGACGCTTGTGTGGATAAAGGAGTACTTGTTGGTTACTCAAGTACAAGAAAATCATATAAGTGTTACAATCCGAGGTTGATTTTTTTTATGTAAAGCATCAATGTAACAATTGATGAAACAAGTGGATGATAATTAAAAGAAGAAGAAAATGAATCAATGGAACAACTTTACGAAGAAGAAGCAGAAGATGAAGAAGAACTAGAAGGGGAAGATGAACATGATCAGAAAGAAGTAGAAGATAAATTTCAGCAAGTGCCTCAAAAAACACCTAGCAAACAAGTATAGAAGAATCATCCTTCAGATCATATTATCAAAAAAAAAGATGTGGGAGTTGAGACTAGAAGAAGAATCTATTTGCCAGAACAAATGCACCTAGCACTCTCTTCTATGATTGAACCAAACAGTTTTGAAGAGGACAACAAGGATGAATTATGGAATAAGTCCATGGATGAAGAATTGGATCAAATAGAGAAGAATTTCACTTTGGAATTGGTTCCAAGACCAAAGAGTAAGAATGTTATTGGCACAAAGTGGGTATTCATAAATAAAATGAATGAAGACAGACATGTTACAAGGAACAAAGGCAGATTGGTATGTAAAGGATACACACAGGTTGAAGGAATTGACTTTGAATAGACATTTGCCCTAGTTTCCAGAATGGAAGCAATTCGATTTATTTTATCTTATGCATGCTCCAAGAATATTAAAGTGTATCATATGGATGCTGAATTAGATTTTCTGAAGGGGTGTTATAACCCTAAATTGCACCATACATGCATACCTAGCATCATGCCATCTTACTTGTTATTTTTTCCAAGCCATCACTAAGCATCTCTTCTTTAAAACCATATTTTTGAAGATGTACACGCCTTGCACCATTAATTCCTGCATACACATGCTTGTTGCACCGCTGCATCTCTCATACATATGCTAGTTGTACCATTACAGCCCGTGTATACTCACAAAATTTGTAAAAATTTAAAAGTTTCAAGGAATTCGTTGATATTACGGGCTATTGGGTAGTTTTCCAACTGTCCCGTCGCCTATAGCTCGTCACCCAACCAAATACCCATCCTTTTTTCATATAAAAGGAGGTTCTGGGGTCTCATTCCAAATCTAAGCATAAGAACATTGAAACTCTACCCATTTCACTTTCCCCCCTTGCTCCAAGAAATTGCAGCCACATTGTGAGTTTTGAGCCAGAATTCCATATTCTTTCCTTTATCCTCCATTTCAAGCCTAATACATTCCTTAGAGAGAGATGAAGAGAAGAAAGATACGTGGAAGCGCAGTTGGATATTGGTGAAGAGGATCCCAGACCAGGTTCGAGGAGTAGTCACCGATCTCATTGTAAGTAACTTTGTGAGATTAATAAAAAGGAATACTTTTTCTATCCCGAATATGATGTGTTCAATATTTATGTTTGATTTATATTTGATTATGACATCTAACCCACTAATTCATATATGAGATGCATGTTCATAGTTCTTTGTTTGTCTATTTATGAATGTAGGTTAGCCTTGGGAGAAGACTTGTAGTCAAGAAACAACCGAATGCAAAAGGATCGACACCGGATGCAGAGTTTAAGGTAGAGTTACCGGATATTTTTACCTTGTGTTTTATGCATGAATGTGGGGCGTATTTGGGGTAGTTTTTAAAGAGTAGGAGACTTTAGATGGTTATATATTCCTACATGTTGAACCCTAGTGTACTCCATAGGGGGGTTTTCCCGCTATAGTAGAATTGGCGACCATACTGGGGAAGCCTCTAGGGTTTTTAGGGGATATTTTTTGGGCGCTTTAATTGGCTTGATTACCTTTTTTGAGTTTTTTGTAAGTTCCTGAGTCTTTAAGGAATTTTGTTCTTCCATACCAGTACTCCCTACCTTTTCAGCCTTGATTGTTAGTTTTATTTTTTAGAAGTTACAAAGGTGTACACAGCCTACAGTGGGTCTGCACACATACATACGCAACCTACCTTTGGACAACCCATGTACATACGCAGGCTTCTTAAGTGTCAGTAGCGTGCCTCTGTCAAGAAAGTCTTTCTTCAAGAAGAGGCAATCAACCTATTCCCTAATTGAAGTCATACTTCTCAGTGGTTTTCTTGATCTATTCCTACTCTCTATTGTTACAGTCTTTAGCTTGAGTTTGACATCAGTTAGCTTATTCGTGTCAAGATTTATTGTGTTTTCTTAGAAAAGGTTTGAGACGAGTTTGTGAGTCTTTTCTGATTAGTTTGTTTAGTATTGTCAGTGACTCCCTGCGATTCACAGTAGACCTAAATTCAGTTTTTGGTCTTTCCTTGTCTTCACTTTTTCCCTTTCACTTGCTTTAGAAGAAAAGAAAAAGAAGTTATTTCAAGTTTCTTATTTTGAAGCATAAAAATAATGATAATAAAAAAATCATTTCTTTGTTTGATTAAGTAGTTAGGTAAGTTGTCTTTGCTTATCAGGAGAAAGTATGTTCTCTTAAGTTCTTTATTGAATGCTTAGAACACTAAGTATCTCGTAGTCGAGAGAAATCTTGTTTTAGGTTTTTCTTTTAAAAGATCTTAGAAAAAGTAGTTAAGAAAAGTTGGTTAAAGAGTTTAAATTTGCAAATATTTATTTGTCAAAAATAAGTAGTTTGCTTTCAGTTTCATTTAATGCTCTTCTTTTTCATCTCTTAAAATACACCACTAGTTTCATTTTCATTTCCTTGACTTAAGACAAGCCACTTAAAATTAACGCTTAATTAAAATTTATTAGACTTTATGTTTGTAGGGTCCATCTACTAGTCTAGGCTAGAGCCTTGATTTAGGTTGGAGAGGAAACTCTTTAAGGCTATAAAAAAACATACGATTCTATGCTAGGGAGCAGGGATGATTTTAAGGATGGAAATTTATTTTAAAATGTAGAAACCTTGGCGAATCTTACTAATCCTTCATATGCCAACTATAAATGTTTAGCGATGTTTTTGTAAAAATATTCAAATTTTTAAGGATTTTATATAGTTTTTAT
>SNQJ01S0284910.1:0-11021 GCA_010110895.2 Picea sitchensis | reverse complement strand
AAAGCGGTAAAGAAGGTCTGTGAACCTTATGAATGGGTCTAGTGAAGGTCCAAGAGCTATTTTGGCTCTAAGAAAGGAGAATAACTGCACATGGATTGCATCATTGAAAAGACAATTTTTAATTGTCCATAACTTTCTGCTCAGGATTAAGAATTGAGCTAGGAAGCAATCAATGGAAAGGTCTTGGAAAGAGGATTCCAAGTATTCAACCATAATTAAGGATTGAGCAGCTTAGATTGCAGGAAGTCAGAAAGAAGATTGCTGGTGACCATAAAAGGAAAATTGTGCCTATGTTACCAAAATGGTATAATATGGCTCTGGCTAACAAGAATTTATTGTATGCCTGTTTATGGATGTAATGGTTACATTTAAAACAGAAAAAATGCTAGAGATGTCTACAGATTGAAGAAAGAAGGACAGAGACAATTCTTCATTTTGCATTTGAAATCCTTAAGAAGTTATTGGATCCATAAGCAACATGGAAGACCCGAATGAAATTCTGGCTTTGGGAAGACCTGTTCTATACAGATTGATATATCATAATGCTAGAATTTTGATAAATAAAGGCAAAATGTATGCATGGAGAAAGTGACAACATCTCCAAAGATCAGTCCTACAGATTGGAGGTAGCACCTCCATTATTGCTATCAGAATGCGCAGTGGAAGTATGGCATAAAGGTCATCAAATATGGCATGACAGAAGTTCAATATGCATGTCATAAGGCTAAATCAAATCGCTTCAAGAAAGAAATTGGTGTTAACTATCCCAGGTTACTCAGAGAACATGTTTGGAAATATAATTGGGTCATGAAGGAGTTGGATCAGATGGATCCAAGTAATAGGGGAATGCTGGAAATTAATATCAGCCTATTATGTGGTTGCAAGTATGCAAGGTACACAAGGAAGGACTCCTGGATGGAGTCAAGTCCTTGAACATCCTAAGATAATGGAAGAAGAAATCATGAGGTAGATATCAAGCTAATAGGAATGCATGACAACACTCCAAGAGGGACAACAAGAATAGTAGAGGATTGTTGATACATTCCAAAAGTATTGAGGATATTTCCACAATATCATGGAGATGTCAAAGCCAAGAAAACCATGAAGAATCAGTAAGGAACCATGAAGAAGAAATGGTTCTATGCATGGTTTTGAATGCAAAGGAGATGGTGCCTGACAAGAAGCCATCTTAAGTGGCATAGAGCCAGGAGTGACATTTCTAGGGGGTGGAAGTATTACTTGAAATTATGATGGTAAATTAAAAAGCAGTATTAAGTACTTTCAGTTAATTCCATGCAGATAGTAAAAGAGGCATATATGCATCCTTACAGTATGCTAGGGATTGGCTAGGCAAGCCAAGTTTGAGGCTAGTTAGCAAAGAGAAGAGTACAAGAAAACCTCAAGTACTAAAGTATTAAGTCAGGAAAGGGCTGAAAGAGTTCAGTTCCGAAGAGTAACTGGATATTGAACATCCAAAGTCTAGAATACAGCATGTTCGAATTATAATTCATCCAAATATGAGTTAGGATAGTATGATCGAGGGAATAAATGAAAGTTGAAGGTTAATATCAGCTGGGTATTGGCTGTAAATGCAAAGGCCGCCAAAAGTGATTTGGCTGGAAATGCAAAGGGCAGCCAAGGGTGATTGGCTGGAAAGTGCTCTAGACAGAAATAATGTACAATGACTACAATGAGAGCACGAGAAGATTCAGGAATCCGGGAAGAATTAAAGACTTCTGGGAGTAGCAAGGAAAAGTTTTATAGGGAGAAAGAAATTGCTGCAATTTCTGTGGCAGCAAGTATGTTATGGCTTGTTGGGAGAGCTAAATAAAAAAATGCTTGCATGTTTGCAAAGTGTTGTTGATGATGATGCTGCATATGGAAGGAAGCAACAAAAAGCTAAAGTGTTGGTTATAAGTCTGATATGTCACATGTGATGAAGAGCGTTGAGTCATTGGATGGCTTGAAACCTTGAGATACAAGCTCTCACATCTTCTGGACCTTAGACGATGGATAGATGGGTTTGGGTTTGACAGATATGGTCATGGTGGCATAGAGATGGGCAAAAATCCCACACCTTGGGAACTACACCCCAAAGATTATTATGCATTGGACGGTGGACGTTGCACTGGTAGATGGTTGGATGACAGGCAGAGATGACATCCACCCTCCTCCACCTTGGACACCATCCTTTACACATTGGACGTTGGGCCTTTTTGATGATGACGTCCTACTAGGGTTTGATGGAGATGTTGGGGTTTGCTGCCACTTGGACACCACATGATGACTTGAGATGTGATAAGGCACTTGATGATGGTCTTCACCTTGTTTGCACTCCTTGATGATGACATGTGGTCTCTGGAGGCCTTCTCCACACCTTGAGGGCTTGACGTCATCACACAAGTGACCATATTATGTATTATTTTTATGTTTTAGCACTGTAGAGGCTATTTTGAGGGGTCGACCCCACTTCTAGCATGGATTGTTAACATTTTACTCAAATTATGTGGACAAATGTGCTTGGTTACCTCATATAAATAGAGGAAGCACTTATTTTTTTTCTTCATCATCACATCTCCTCACACAAGTGGGAGAGCTACTCTAGAAAATTTCGCTCTATTCTTCTTTTGTCTCTTGGAGTCTATGCGCACCTCTTGGAGTGACTTTGGATCGGTGTTTTCTCTTGTTGATGGTGATTCTTCATGGATTAGGGTTTCCTCATGCTAATGCGTCTTGTTTTGTAAGTGTTTACTTTGAATGCATGTGGTATTTCTTGATGTATCTTGGTGATTTTCTCTATTAGAGTGGTAATTTTGCACGTTTTTTTTTTGTAAATATTTATATTACCTTGCGAAAGCAAAAAACTTACGTGTCCAGATATACATGAGAGCAGGCCAACTGTTCTGCCACCGAAGTGGAAACCAGAACGCAAAGGCATGACAACTGTCCACAGTTAAATAACTTGAAGAAAAAGACGATAACTGTCAAAATACAACCAGGGGACTTGCCACCTGTTCTGCCACTCTCGTGGAAACCAAAACAGGCAGTGAACTGAGTGTCCCTACCTGAACCAAAGAGTATCAATCCTGAGCCTATTAGACCTGAACCAGAGACTAGCATAGGCAAAATTTGCAAAAATTTAGTCGTTGACCCAAAGAAAAAATCCTGTGAGAAGCTATGCATGCGGCGAGCCAGGGCGTCCATCATGACGGAGTCTGAAGGTGAAGGTCTAACAACGTCCAGGCGTTTGCTGCTGCTCGGCCAGGTCCCTCCTCATTTCAAAGATTAAAACTAGGTGGTCGTCCATGAGTCTGTAGGAGTCTGGAGCTGGGTGGTTGTGGTCCGCTTGAGCCTGATTTTCCTCCAAGGTGGCAGCGACAGAGTTGAAGGCAACAGTAGAGTCCATGACGGGGTCTTCTTCCATGGAGGCAACGAAATTGCGCCTCGAGTGGTCCTCCAGAGGTAAGGCTTCTTCTTCCACTATGAATCTTATAGGGACTGACTCCTGTAATGGACTGGTGGTGTAGGTGGCAGGCTGGGGCTCCAGGACCGTCGAAGGAAGGACAGGCAAGAATTTCGCCGAATTGGGCGAAAATTCTTCTTCCACCGGGCAACCACCTTGGATATTCTCAGTACTGGGAGGACGTGGCTGCTGATGAGCCTGCGCGGACCAATTTGGTCTCGAGAGACCCGAATGGTCCTTGTTTGGAGCTGGAGCCTGAGAGGTAAGTCCCTGGTCATGGTGAGGCCAAGGCTCTGAAGGGGTCCGCGCAAACCAATTCTGCCCCAAAGAGCCTGGTTGGTCTCCACCTAGCGTGAGAGCTCGAGAGGCAGGCCCCGGGCGGTTGTGTCGCCCAAATCTGTTGTAGTAGGCCGACCCTCGACGGGGCTTTCCTCATTCTTGTGGCATGGCTGCGTAGGGCACTAGGCGAGCATAAAAACCGTTTGAGCAGGTTGAGTCTCGGGGCAAGCTCAATAGAATAATGTTGGGCGTTGGGCTCAAATGCCCCATATAACACTTCCCGCACAGTGAAAAGACCAAGAGGGCAGAGACATTGATGGCTCTGGTAGGCTGTAGCCATTAGTGATGGTGTGATGGCAATCTCAAAGATCGTACTGAAGCCGAGGAGCTGAGCCTAGGCTTCTATTAAGGCCCGACGCACTAAGGCTTGGAATTTATGCATGAGAGCCATCACGACTGGACAGGGAGGGAGGGTGGCGGCGAGAGGCTTTAACCGCCCTCGCGATCGCCCCGTCCAATGACGCATGTGGCCCATGTGTCACCCCGTTTGTGGAAGGTACTTTTGCACGCTATCTTGATATCTTTGAAGTTTTGAAACCCTAAGTGGAAGGATTAAGAGCGGTTATCCCCTTCCCTTGCTGTTTTCACCTTTGACTTGTTGAAGCATTTAAGATTCTCCCTAAGGGTTAGGAGTGGCTATCCCCTTAGGGTTTGTCTTAGCTAGGGTTTGGAGCTAGGGGTTAGGAGTGGCTATCCCCCTAAGTTCAAGGCCTAGTTCAATTCAACTTTCTTAGCTAGACACACTAGAGAAAGTGGGACAACACCTAGGAGTGGATAGACCTTAGTAGTCTTCCTTTGAGGTTTGGCTTGGTTCTATTAGGAGATAGCTCTAAGCCTCAAACCTTCACCCTCTCTATTGCTTGGCCTCATTGAATGCCTTGTCTTGACTCCATTTGCCCTAAGAAAAGTAAACGACACTGATCTACTTGATTGCAAGTGATGGTTGAAGCCCTAGTTTAAATTAAATTGCATTTATGACATCATTAGCAAGTTGATTCTACTATAATGTTTTACAAATTCATTTGTTTACTTGCTGCAGTCAGAAATTGTTTGCTACAGCCATCAGGGCTGCAGATTTTTTGCCGCAAATTTACTTAATGTTGTGGAAAAACTTACCCATAAAATTGTTTTACCAATTGGATATTGTTTCCCTTGTTTCAAGCTAAATTTAGAGAGTCAATTGCTAATTTTCTAGGTTGTATTTCTTGTTGCTGTTATAAATCTTTCATTGCTGATATAAATTGGTTGATTGCTGCAAATTTACAACAACAATAGGTTTTACTTGTCATCTAGTGTCTAAAGGTGATTATTATGCTAGATAACTTGGTAATTGATGATTTTATGCATTGAAGAGTTTGTTGTCTCGTACAGGTTGTCCAATTACCTTGTTAGAACCAATTTGTCCCTTCACCTTTCCTAGACCTAGCTTGACCATCTAAGTGACCAAGATAGGGGGGCTATAGGCTTGGCTAATCTTGCTATTTGATCCCTTGAAGTCGCTAGGGAAGCCTCCCTCACATTGGACTTCTTTCCTTCACTAAAAAGAGGGAAATATTTGCTTAGGTGACATTGGTTGATATTTCCATTTGTTACACAATATTGTGATCTTGTGGATGCCTTTGCACAAGTACAAATCTTGTGATAACACCTCTTACTAATATTAAGGTAGTTCGAAATGGAGTTAAAACAAAGTATGTACTTGACATTTTGTCCCTCCGTGAGACAAATAAGAAGAAACTATTACTTTTCAGTTAGTACCTACCCCCTCTAACTCTTTTTGAAAAGACGCTAATGGAATAGTGTGACAGAACCAATCCGGTTTAGATCACGAGTATCCAAAATGTTTGGAACAATATAAAGAAATCCATGAGGGTAAAATAATATATTGAATAAAAATGTATTAGATATGACAGTATGATTGATCACAAATGAGGGCCCCATATATATACCTAAGCGGGGGTGCCTTTTCACTACGAGATGTCCTTTCATTAAGGTGTTTCTTCATTTATTAATTAATTATTTATATTTATATTATGTATTTATGTTTATTATACTGCTTTCCCCTTTAGAAATGCTTTGTCCTCAAAGCATATTTATGGAAAGGCTTTACGCCTTTGCTCTGTCTTGTAACAACTTCACATGATTCTTTCTTTTTGTTGCTGTCATAGTTGACAATACAAAATGATATGAACTTCTAACTGCTGAACAAAACTGACGAATTGTAAAAAGATTTAACCATCCTGATTCGATCCTTTGTGGAATATTGAGCTTATAGGATTCCCAATATAAATTATTATTATGAGACTCAATTGTATTGGCATCAATATTCTTTGGAAGATAGGTCAATTGTTTTAGTTTTGAGTGATGTTGATAAAATGACTTGTTTATGACCCTGCTTTCGTGATTAGGATGTTGATAAGGTGTCTTTGTAGCATGACTTTCCCTTATCATGCTCGTAGCGTTCTCTCGATTTACTTTTGGTATTGTATCTTCTTCATGCACTGGTGTTGCTTTGTTGATCGCTGAATTTCTATTAGTAAGTACACTTGGAATTCCCACCGTTTGTACTTCAAGATTTGAAGTTGTCCTTACTTCAACCGATTTTGCACCTGCTTGAGTTGTGATGTTGATTGGATTTGTATTTGTTCTTTTCTCCACAACTTGGATTTTTACATCTGAGGGCTTCACTGCTTCCTTCTTAATAAGTTGTTCTAACTTGTTTTCCAACAACTTTTTTTTTTTTGTAAACAAAAAGTATTGTATTACCTTGCTTTAGCGAAAATCATACATGTCTGAGTATACACTATAGCACGCCATTTGTTTTGCCACCGCAGTGGAAACCAGAATGCGTGGACATGACAATTGTTTATTGTTCATAAACCTTAAAAAAAGACAACTGTCAACAAACATGGGGACTTTCCACTTGT
The DNA here is from genome assembly GCA_010110895.2 of Picea sitchensis. Lineage (NCBI taxonomy): Eukaryota > Viridiplantae > Streptophyta > Pinopsida > Pinales > Pinaceae > Picea > Picea sitchensis. The sequence goes on along the minus strand of SNQJ01S0284910.1, from coordinate 4,292 downwards.
TCTGCCACAAGCGTGGAAACCAGAATAGGCGGTGGACTGAGTGCCCCAACCAACTATCGATCCAGAACCAGAGTCTGTGGTGCGCAAAAAACTTAACATTTAGACTAGAGAAAAAACCTGCAAGAGCATTAGACATGAGGCGAACTCGGGCGAAGTCGGAAGACGAAAGGTTGGCGACAAGTTGGGCATCGACTTTTCTCAAGCTCGCTTGATAGGGAGTCGTACAAGACGTCCAAACGCTTGTTGAGGGTGTGCTAGTGGTGCTACTGCTCTGCCAAATCCTTGCGCATCTCGAAGATCAAGACCAGGTGGTCTTTCGTAAGCCTGCAAGAGCTGGGAGCCGGGTGAGCCTGTTCTTCAACTTCATCGCCATCCTCGTTTGTTCCAGGGTCCTCGTCCATGGTAGCAGCGGTGAAATCATTAGCATCGATGTAATCCGTGGCAAGGTCCTCTTCCATAGTGGCAGCAGAATTCTGCCCCGAGTGTTCCTCCTAAATAGGGATTTCCTCTTCCACAATGCAACTTGTCTCGGATGGCTCCTAGAAAGGGGTGGTGGTGCAAGTGGCCGACTATTGTTCCAAGGCGATTGACGACAGGAAAGGCAAAATTTCCTCCCAGTTGGGAAGAATTTCCTCTTCCACTGGACAACCTCCATGGAGACCCTCTGTGCTTGAAGGATGGGGCTCTGGTTGAGCCACCTCATACCGATTATTATCATAGGAGGGTGAGTGGTCCGAGCTGCCGCTTGGGATGAGAGCGAAAGAGGCTGGTCCCAAGCGTTTTTGCCTGCCAAACCGGCTGTAATAGGCTGGCCCTCGCCAGGACTTACCTCTCTCACGAGGCATGGCTAAGCAGAGCACAGGGCAAATGGAATCAACAGTGGTGCGAGCAGGAGACAGAGGGTGGAATGCCAGGGCGTGGAGCAAAGAAAGCAGAATAAGACCGTGAACTGTGTCCGAATTCCCAATATAGGACCCTCCACAGGACCATAAGACCAGGAGGACGAAGGAGTTGATGGCTTTGGTAGCCATTAGTGTAGGAGTAATGGCCATTAGCTGTTTCGTACTAATGCCGAGGAGCCGAGCCTGAGTCTCCATTAAGACCCAATGCACTAAGCCTTGGCAGACATAAACTAGACATCACGACTGGACAGGGGAGGAGGGTGGCGGCGAGGGGATTTAACTACCCTTGTATCCGCCCCAGCCGATGACGCGTGTGCGCCAAGTGTCACCCCATCCGGGGAGAGGCAGTCCTGTAGAGCCAGTTCTTGGCACTACTATAGAAGTTGTGAATCCTGATGGTCCAGGGTGTTAAAATTTGAAAGACATGGGGGTGGGTTTTGATCCACTTATGTGTGCACGGGTCACGATACCATTTAACATAGTATCTCTGGGTGCAACCACACGTTCGATCACTACCTCAAGGTGCCCCCATGGCTTCAGGTTAGGTCCTCATGGGAATTGAACCTTGCCCAATGATGAAAAACTCCTTGCTTTCCACCATTGGATCCAACCCCTTTGGGATTTTCCAACAACTTCTTATCGTTCTTAAGCTTCTTAATTTGTGTAAGTAGGTTTTGATTATGGTTCTTTATGTGAGAAATTTCTTCATTTGTATCTATGATAATTTAGTCAAATTCTTTTTGCATTTTTTGCACTGCCTTCTTACTATCCCAAAGGATAATTTTTGAGATATCATTAAGGTCTTATGATGTTACTGAATCTGAATCCAACTTAATGTCTTGTAACGTTATCTTCTTCTTCTTATACGAAAATGTCAAAAAAATTCTTCTTCATGTTTAAGATGAAAGAGCCTAGTGTTTCCATCCATGGTGAACCCAAACGTATGTCATTGTCATTGCTCCATAAATATCTAACAGTGAATTGCGATACAAAAGTATAATCCCCAAATGTTTAGTTGTAAATTGGTTATGTCATATTGTTTCTTGTCCCAAAAATCTAGTTTTTCAATTATATTGGACTTGGGAATCACTAATTAGTTAGTGAATTTAGTACCAACATAATTATTAGGTTTGGCAGGAGCGATAGAAATAGTGATATGTTTCCCTCCAAAAATCTAGTTTTTCAATTATATTGGACTTGGGAATCACTAATTAGTTAGTGAATTTAGTACCAACATAATTATTAGGTTTGGCGGGAGCGATAGAAATAGTGATATGTTTCCCTCCAAGTGTCCCTTTGACTCTAAGTAGCACTAAAGCAAAGTTTTTTGAAGTTTTAGGAAATCTTCCTTTTTCTTCATTACTAGGATCCATTTTGTTTTCGTTGAAAAATTTGCGATAAATAATACCTTGATTATGAAGCTTATATACCCCTTCAATAATTAATTGGATGCACAAAGTGTGAAGGTCCCACTTTTTTTATTTTAAATGGTGCACTTCTTCAATGTAAAGTTAGATACTTGGACTATAGAGTGACCCCTTCTTATTGCACCAAGAGTAGCGAGGTGCTCTACAGCCCAATACGGGGGAGATGTTGAGGCGTTAGCATTATGTTATGTTAGACAACGTCACATTAAAAAAAATTAAAGTTTACTCCATTAAAAAAAGAAAATAACAATAATAAAAATAATGTTGGCTCAATTAAAAAAACAATTACTCGCATCGTGTAAAACTTGACATGGAATGAAATAATAAAAAAAAAATTACACCTTAAGAAATTGGACCCCTCTCAGTGTTTCATAGATCCGGCTTTAAGATGGATCTACGCTGGTTTATTACTTGGACTTTGATTAACGATTTTTCTTGTACTTTATAATACCCTTTTATTATATTTCCTTGTATTCACTTTGTATAACTTAAAGTTTTAAACCCTTATCTTCTCTTGATTGAAATTTTAAGGATTATTTTTATAACCCTTTTATTATCTTTTCCACTAAATGAGAATAGAGCTTCGTACTTTTCAATATGATAGAAATAATGTATTGACTCTTAATAAAACTTTAACTTCAATGTGGTAACGAGTCCTTGAATTATTTTATTGGTACCGTAGATATTCTTGCAATAACAATGGCCTGTTAATTAATCTCACTTTCAAGGTGATTATTATATAGCTTACCCCGTTAAAACGTTATACACGAGTCACGACTTCTCCTTTAGGTTTCCTGGATTGTTTATTTTATTTTCTTGAGTCAATACAACACCGACACCACCAATGTAAATGTACAATGACATCGAATATAGGTGTTATGAACATAAATATACATATAAAATAGATATTAATAACACAATAATTAAATGATAATTAATAAATAATAATTATTAATAATGAAACGACATGTCTCAAAGGACATGACTATTGGTTAAGGACACCCCTGCATGGGTATATAAGCGAGTCATCATTCTCATTTGTAATCATCTTAATATTCATTCTTATATATATATATATATTTGTCCGTATGGATTTGATTACTATATTCTAGATATTTTGGATTATTTGTGCATGACGAACTTTGCTAGTCTCATTTGGTATCAGAGCGACGTCTGATCTTGGCCTTTGGCCAATTGACCTTCGGTTAAAATTACGTTGCCTTTGGCAACATATCTATTGGTTGTTGGCCGCAACTACAGTACTTCGTAGAGTTTCTCCGAAATCTGGTCCTTGACCATATTTGGCCCTTGGCGATTTGAAGTCTAAAATTTCCGCTGCAGAATACAATATTGAAGAAAAATAAACTATTACCCAAAAATTAAAAAAAAAAAAGTATAGAGATTCCTTCCACCTTGCATTGACAAGAATATTGAAAAGAATGAAAGTGTAAAAGAATGGTTTAAACTACTACAAATTTTCCGATAAATTCAAGCTCTCTTACTTCAACACAAGAATTAAATATCTCTATCGTGGAAATTCAAGTACAAGAATTTTTTGAACAAGAAGTTTGGTTGTCATATAAAAAAAAAGAAAAAAGAAAAGAAAAAGGAAAAAGAAAAAAATGTTAAGAAAAAAAACATACATATATATCTATATATAATAAAAAATAATATATATATATTTTTCCTATTATAAAGAAAAATAAAAGAATAAAAACAAAATATTATTTTTTGTTTACAAGAAAGTGGAATTTATATTAATATAGCAGTGGCATGACCATTGTGAGAACATCTACATAGTTCAGGCATGCATCCGGTGTATGAAGTTCAAGATTACAAATATAGGCGCCATAAAGAGGCTTACTACAAAGAGTTTTTCACTGAATCTACATGAGTACTCGTTTTTTTAGTTGGCTTACGAGCTTGACTTCGTGTGACCATTGGTTGAGAGGGTGCATGTGTT
>SNQJ01S0284909.1:0-11021 GCA_010110895.2 Picea sitchensis | reverse complement strand
CCTATCATCCTCAATCTAATGGATAAACTGAGATAGTGAACAAATGTTTGGAAGGCTACCTTCATTGCTTTGTCTCTGATAAAGAAACACAATGGTTCAAATGGTTACCCTTGGCAGAATGGTGGTATAACACTTCCTTTCATATTGCAACAAAAATGACACCATTTATGGAAGTTTATGGATACCAACCTCCTTACATCACTTCTTCTCTAAAAGAAAAATATAAGGTTCAAGTAGTGGAATATTACATCGAGAATCAACAACAAGTTCTCCAAATCTTAAAGGGAAACCTAACCATGACATAGAATCGCATGAAACAACAAGCAGATCAACATCATAGTGAAAGAAGTTTTGAAGTAGGGGATTGGGTGTTTTTAAGAATACAACCATACAAAAAAATGTCCCTCAAGCAAGCCAAGAAGGATAATAAATTATGACCAAAGTACTATGGCCCTTATAAGGTGTTGCAAAAGATTGGTACTATGGCATACAAATTAGAGCTACCTGCATCTTCACGAGTATACCCATTTTTCCATGTTTCATTCTTAAAGAAGGTTATAGGCGACAAGATCTTGGTTCAAACTATATTGCCAAAACTTGATGAGGAAGGAAAAACCATATTGGAACCTGAAGCCATCACTGACATAATAATTCACCAGCTGAGGAATAGATTGATGCAGGTGCGCTCGCAAGCACGTCCGCTCATAGGATCTTCTCTCTTTCTCGGCCTGAAGAACTATAATGTTCTTCTATTTCCCTATCAGGAAATCTTCACCCACAGAATTTTCTCACTAGATCTCCCTTTTTCTATCTAGAAATCGGACTTCGCACTATTGCGAGGTCAATGGTCAAGTGTTGGATTCTGAAAACCGTGAACCTTGACAATAGTCAATGCTGAACTTTTCTCCTATTGGGGTTTCCTCTATCGCGATTTCACTACTTGCGATATCAAACAACTTGTATCCTCGACTCCTGATTCCCGATACGTCAAAACTCCGACGCATGCGTGGGTTGACTAGTCAACAGTTCTTTCACCTCATCGGCACTTCGGGGTTCACAATATCGCGAATCCTGATGCACTTGTTTCAGGACTTTACTTTCCCGGAACTCCGAAACAGTGTGCCACCTGTCCATGTCACCGAATCTTGTGGCCCCACACTATTCTCATGCCCGTCAGGATATCGCGTATCACAATATCATGATTGTTATTGCAATATTTCGGAGTTTCGATCCATGAAACTCTGATACACAATGTACGTATAGATCCGATGGCCGTTGTGGCTTGTAACAACGGCTCTTCCCCTCCTGAGATTTTATCCTTTCAGGAATACTTGCAGTATCTCCCCTGCGCCTCCTTGAGATTGAATGACTCTCAGGAGTTCAAGAATTCCTTCTTGGAGAATTATGTTCGTCTGTTTCTCCTAATGAAATCTTCAAAACGAATAAGTGTTCTCCTACATAACTCGTCCACCTACGCACAACTTGAAACACCTCTTGTGAACTTTAATTTTCATCTTATTTTCACTGTCCTTCAATGAATTTGAAGGCCTATCCATCCTGATATTTTCCCTGACTTCCAAGCCCTTCAGGAAACTCTTGTGCGCACTCCTTGCGGAAAACCTTTCACCACGTCTAAGTGTTGAAGTCCCTCGACTCTGCGCACACCTACAATAGTAGTCCTTAACTCCTTCTCTCAGGTTTGCAACCCTGAGACCCTTTCTTTGCCTGCACACTCCTTTCATGACTCCTATTCCCAACTTCACTTTTGGGTGAATGAGGACAAAAGAAACCCTATCGAAACCCTCTATCAACAAACTCCTTGCGGATACTTCGACTGCACTCCTTGCAGGAATCTCTAGCTCAGATAGAGAAACAATTGAAACTCATTCCCTCTTCCTTTCAGAATTCACTCAAAACATGAAATCATATACACAGCATGTCAAAGCAAATGTATGACAGGAAACAAACATTCATGAGCATAACATCAATACACAGAGAACAACACAAACCAAGAATTTGAATCAAATATTTCTATTAATTCAAATGTCTGTACATGGGTGTTCTTACACAGTTACTTGCTTCTCTCCTGTTTTCTTCATACACAATTTCTCATAATAATGTTACAATACACAATGAGGGTGTCTATATCTCGTTTCCCTCTTGTGCTCTCAAACAATCTAATCTAGAATTTAATTTCTATCTACCTGCATTAGCTATATTAAATGCCTCCTACCTACTAAGGATGAGAGTGTATGGATCAAGTTCCTGATTACATTTACAAGTGCATCTCATATTAATGTCTTCATTTACGATGGCACATCAATTCCCATGGTGATTTCAAAATTCGTGCTAGCTTGTCCAGCTGTCCACTTGCATTCCGCATTGGCTCGCTTGACATGGGAGATGCTCCTGGATCATACTCCCTCGCTTGAAAATTTTCATGGGCTCATGCCCATGAGCTCTTATACAGTATGTCCATGCTTCTGTATCTCAGGTTTAGTCTCCTAGCTGGCATCTTCAACTTTATGGCCTTTCCATTTGACCAAATATTCAAAATATTCTTTCCTTCTGGTCTTCTTACCAATTCTTTTATCTAGTATGCGCTCCATCTGTGGCTTTTCTATAACTAGCATTTGTTTTCGCCACTGAACCTCTGGCTATTCATCTCCATTCTCTATTTCCCCAGCATTATATGGGTACAAATCTGAGACATTGAATATCAGAGAAATTCCGATCCCATCGAGTAATTCAATCTCATAAGCATTTTCTCCAATTTTCTTCAAGACCCTATATGGTCCGATTTTCTTCATCTTTAGCTTATTATATGTTCCTCTCGGGAACCTTTCCTTTCTCAGATGTGCTATAATCAAGTCACCAACCTCGAATCGAAGTTTCCTTCTATGTTTATCTGCTCTCCTCTTATACTCCTGACTTGAATTCTGCAACGGCTCCTTCACTCGGCTGTGAAGTTCCTTCATTGCCTTTACGAAATCTTCTGCACTAGCGCTCCTAGTTGCATTCTGTTCTAAATATCTCAATTCAAAAATTCCCCTCGGTTGTACACCATAAACAATCTGAAATTGACTATGTACTATGCTCCTCTTAACTAAGTCATTATACGCAAACTCTGCCTATGGCATTATATTGTCCCAACTGTTATGGTTCTCTATCACCAAGATTCTCAGAAAATCTCCTAGACTTTTGTTTACCACTTCTGTCTATCCATCCGTCTGAGAATGATATGCTGAACTAAAAAATAAGTTAGTTCCCACCTTCTTCCATAAGGTCGTCTAGAAATTCCCTATGAACTTCGTATCTCTGTCTGAAACTATGCTCCTTGGTAAGCTGTAAAGTCGAATGACTTCTTTGAAAAATAGGTTCGCGATGTGAGTCGCGTCACTGGTTTTCTGACATGGAATGAAGTGTGCCATCTTGGAAAATCTATCCACCAACACAAAGATTGAATCATAACCTCTTTGTCTTCTTGGCAATACCAACACAAAATCCATGCTAATTGCATCCCACTACCTCTCGGGTATGGGAAATGGTTGATAAAACCTTGCATTCTGCTTCCTTCCCTTTGAATGCTGGAAAATTCTACATCTGTCTACAACTATCTTGACCTCTAATTGCATCCCTGGCCAAAAGTATGATTCTCTCAGCTTTGAGAATGTTTTTTCATGACCAAAGTGTCCGGCCAATCCTCCACTATGTTTCTCCTTTAACAGATTCTCCCTCATGGAAAAATTCAGAATACATAGCTGATTTCCCTTAAACAACAATCCTTCCTAGATCCTGTACTCTATCCATGGGCTTCTGTCTCTAAGAACTGGATTCTCTGTCGCTTCATATGCTTCCTTAAAATCTGGGTCATCTGCATACATGTCCCTGAGATCATCAAAACCCAATGTTTTGACTTTGAATTCCTACAACAACAAACACTTCCTACTCAAAGCATCAACAACTTTGTTAGCAGTACCAGAAATATGTTTAATCACAAAAGTGAAATTTTGCATATACTCAACCCATTTGACATGCTTCTGATTCAACTTTTCCTCTTGAGTCACAAATTGCAGTGCATGGTTGTCACTATATAGAATAAATTCTTTCGGAATCAAATAATGCCTCCACTTCTTCAATGCCTATATGATGGAAAAAAACTCCTTATCATATGTGGAATACTTCACCTTTTCTTCATTCATCTTCTCGTTGAAGTACGCTATCGACCTATCTTCTTGGCTCAATACCGCTCCAATTGCAAATCTGCTTGCATCACATTTCACTTGAAATGTATTTTGGAAATCTGGTAACACCAGAATAGGTTGTTCTATGATCTTCCTCTTCAATAGATTGAAGTTATTCTTGGATTCTTCAGTCTAGTGAAAAGACTTGTGTATTTTCTTCACTGTATCCATCATTGCTGCACTAATTCCACTGAAATTCCTGATGAACTTCCGGAAACCAGCTAATCCGTGAAAACTTCTCACCTCGAATACATTCCTTGGTGATGGAAAATTCTTGATTACCTCCACCTTATCTGGATCCATCCTAAACTCATTTTCCGAAATAACAAATCCCAAGTAAATGACCTTTGTCTTCATGAATGAGGATTTCTTCATGTTTATCAACAACTTCTCCTGCTGCAATTTCTACATCATTGTAGCCAAATTCTTCAGATGCTCTGCTGTCGTTTTACTGAAAACCAGTATGTCATCCACATACACAATGAAAAATTTCCTGATGAACTCCTTCAGGACTTCGTTCATCAACCTCATGAAGGTACTTGGTGCATTTATTAAGCCAAATGGCATAACAAGCCATTCATACAACCCTTCATTTGTTTTGAATGCTGTCTTCCATTCATCACCTTCCCTCATATGAATTTGGTGATATCCTCTCTTCAAATCAATCTTTGAAAATAATTTTTCCCCACTCAAGCAATCCATTAGATCATCCATCCTTGGAAATGAAAATCTATACCTGATGGTTATCTTATTAATGGCTCTTGAATCAGTGCACATCCTCCAGCCTTCGTCTTTCTTCGGACTGAGTACTGTTGGAACAAGACATGGACTCAAGATTTTCCTAACTAATCCTTTGTCCAACAAATCCTGGACCTTCCTTTTAACTTCTTCATTCTCCTGCGGCGTCAATCTGTACGCGGCTTTGTTTGGAAAAATGGCTCCTAGTATGAGATCAATGTGATGGCTCACACTTATGATCGGTGGAAATGAACAAGGTAATTTGTCCACTACAATGTCAGTGAACTAATCCAGCAGTTCCTTAACCTCTTCTGGTAAATCATCCACTCTTTTTCTATTCAGAACAATCCTCGACTTCTTGACCACAATGAACTGTGGTTCCTCTTTCTTCTTAACCTCTGTAAGAAGTTCCTTCCCGCTCATGAGAAGTACCGTGTTGCTTACTTCCAATTTCACCTCCTTGTCCTTTATCGGAAGCAACATGTGTGTCCTCCCATTCTTCTCCAGGGTGTATGTGTTCATTCTCCCTTCATGAATCACATTTCTATCATATTTCCATGGTCTACCCAGCAATAGATGACAAACATCCTTAGTAATAACATCACAAAAGATTTTATCATTATATCCTCCTATCTTAAATTCAACCAAGCATTGTTTAGTGATAGTTACCTGGTGTCCTTTCTGTAGCCACGAAACTTTATATGGGCTTGGATGATCAGTTGTCTCCAGCTCCAACTTTTCTACCATCTCGGTTGAAATGAGATTGTCCATGCTACCACCGTCCACAATGACCTTGCATACCCAATCCTTGGTCTTGCAAGCAGTCCTAAAAAGTCTGGTCCTTTGGACTGAACTCTCCACCTCCTTTTAGGGTGTCAAAAGAACTTTTCACATCATCAACGATATTCCGCCTTTAACATCCTTTGCCTCAACATTTTGCCCCTATGCTTCGGCGATGTGAGTTTCTCTAGTTTCTTTCTTTTTCTCTGGACACTAGAATGACCTGTACCCATTCTTTCCACATGTGAAACATGTTATTACTGCACCTCTTCCCCTTCCTCTACCTCTAGTACAAGGAAAAGTGTTATTATCATCATACCCTCCTCTCTACTCAGTATGTTTCCCTCTCGGTTTGGCATATTTCCCACACTGTGAACTTCCACCTCTCTCAGGTCGAGTCTGAGGTTTCTTCCAGTATTCCTTGGGTTTCTGAGTTCTTTCCTGGGCAACTGATTTTCCTCTGGCTTGACTTCTGCCTTGGCCTCTTTGACCCTACTTTTGGTTCAGTTTCTCTTTAGCTTTTAGAGCCATCTGATAAGCATCTTCCACCATTTGGATGGTCACCATACTCATTTCATCCTGAATCTCATATCTCGGGGCATTCATATACCTAGTCGCTTTTTCGTCATTGCTTTTGCGATGACCTGCCCTGATATTCATTCTGTAAAACTCTTCAATATATTCCTTCACTGACATCAACTTCTGTCTCAGGTTCTGCATCCTCCTAAATAGATAACTTTGGTAATCCTTGGGAATGGATTTTTCCTTCATCTTTGCAATCATCCTGTCCCAGCTCTTAATTTTCTGCTTTCCTTGGCAATGACTATCCTCTTATAGTTCATCCCACCACAAGGTTGCATGTCCTTTTAATCTCATGATGGCATGCTTAACCTTCTTGTCCTCTTCGATATCTGCATAGTCAAAGTAGGTGTCCATAGCTCTAATCCAGTCTAGAAGCTCTTCTACATCCAGATTTCCCTCATAAACTGGAATGTCGATTTTCACCTTTGCACCCATCCTTGCAACATCTTTAAGCAGGAATTCATTGGCTGCATCTTCTATTGTGACTTCTTCTTCTCCATGTCTATCATCATCTTCACTTTCAGACTCACTGATATCTCCTACATCAGCTATGTGCCTTTATCTTATCTCCATGTCCACAAGTCTAGCGTGTATGTTATGCAGATCTCTTTCTACTTTTGGATTTTGTACCTCTCTACCCCTTCCTCTGGACATCTCTCTTTCCTCTTTCGGATCAGGTGATTGTCTATCTCTTCTCCTCGGCGGCATGGTGAATCTTCCTTTTCCCCGCTACATAAAGAAAAGAAGATTTTCTAAGCTCTGATACCACTTCTCGCAGGCGTGCTCGCAAGAACATCTGCTCACAGGATCTTCTCTCTTTCTCGGCCCGAATAACTCTAACGTTCTTCTATTTCCCTATTGGGAAATCTTCACCCACAGAATTCTCTCACGGGATCTCCCTTTTTCTATCGGGAAATTGGACTTCACGCTATCGCAAGGTCAATGGTCGAGTGTTGGATTCTCAAAACCCCGAACCCCAACAATAGTCAACGATGACATTTTCTCCTATCGGGGTTTCCTCTATCACGATTTAGCTACTCATGATATCAAACTACTTGTATCCCTGAATCCCGATGCTCGATATGCCAAAACTCTGACGCATGTACAGGTTGACTAGTCAACGGTTCTTTCACCTAATCGGCACTTCGGGGTTTGCAATATCGCGAATCCTGATGCTCTTGTTTCGGGACTTTACTTTCCCTGAATTCTGAAATGGTGTGCCACCTGTCCAAGTCACCGACTCTTGTGGCCCCACACAATTCTCATGCCCATTGGGATATCGCGTATCGCAATATCGCAATTCCTGTTGCAATATTTCAGAGTTTCGATCCACGAAACCCCGATACACGATGTATGTATAGATCCGACGGCCCTTGTGGCTCATACCAATGGCTCTGCCGCTCCTGAGCTTTTATCACTTTGGGAATATCTGTAGTATCTCCCCTGTGCCTCCTTGATATTGAACAGCTCTCGGGAGTTCACAAATTCCTCCTTGGAGAATTCTATCCATTCGTTTCTCCTGATGAAATATGCAAAATGACTAAGTGTTCTCCTACAGAACTCATCCACCTGTGCACAACTTGTGACACCTCTTGTGAACTTTAAGTCATAGATTCTCTGTGCTGTCCTTCAATGAATTTGAAGGTCTATCCTTCCTGATATTTTCCCCGACTTCCAAGCCCTTCAGGAAACTCTTGTGCGCACTCCTTGTTGCAAACCTTTCACCACGTCTAAGTGTTGAAGTCTCTTGACTTTGCGCACACCTGCAACAGTAGTACTTAATTCCTTCTCTCAGGTTCGCAACCCTGAGACCCTTTCTTGGCCTGCGCACTCCTTGCATGGCTCCTGTTCCCAACTGCACTTTTGGGTGAATGAGGACAAAAGAAACCCTATCAAAACCCTCTGTCAACGCACTCCTTGCAGAAATATCTAGCTCAGATAGAGAAACAATTGAAACGCATTCCCTCTTCCTTTCATACTTCACTCAGAACATGAAATCATATACACACCATGTCAAAGAAAATGTATAATAGGAAACAAACATTCATGATCATAACATCAATACACAGAGAAAAACACAAACCATGAATTTGAATCAAAGCTTTCTATTAATTCAAATGTCTGTACATGGGTGTTCTTACACAGTTCTCTGCTTCTCTCCTATTTTCTTCATACACAATTTCTCATAATAATGTTACAATACACAACGAGGGTGTCTATATCTCGTTTCACTCTTGCGCTCTCAAACAGTCTAATCTAGAATTTAGTTTCTATCTACCTGCATTAACTATAATAAATGCCTCCTACCTACTAAGGACGAGAGCGTATGGCTCAAGGTCCTGATTACATTTACAAGTGTGTCTCATCTTAATGGATTCATTTAAGATGGCGCATCAATTCCCAAGGTGATTTCAAAATTCATGCTGGCTTGTCTAGCTGTCCACTTGCATTCCGCGCTAGCTCGCTTGACATGGGAGATGCTCCTGCATCATAGATCCATTTCAGAGTATCTCATTAAATGGAGGAAACTATTGGTGGAAGATTCCACTTGGGAAGATGAGTCTTTTATATAGAAGCATCCAAAGTTACTCAAGCGTTGCGGACAACAATTGTCTCAAGGGGAGGGGCATGTTAAGCCCTAATATTGGCTCATTACCCCTTAATTGGGGCATATTACATTAGTAATGTTATTTTATTTTTGTCAACTTTAGGCCATTAGTTGTAATTATACCTCCTAGTCTCCTATATATACCAAGGAGACATTTTCATTTTGAATCATCTTGCAATTGAACATTTAAGTGAGGTAAAAGGAGGTTGCCACCTCGAAGAGGCTTATTGTCTGAAATTATCTCTTTTTCAAGGTGTTGAGTACTTTTTCTGAGGTTTTTCTATTCTATATTGGTATTTGGTTCTTAACACCTAATAACAACATAGATTCTTTGGCCTCAAATTACATATACAAAGGCACTTGGGCCCCAAAATATGATGGCTCACCAGCCTATATATACAATTAAAACTGGGGTCAACACAAGGTATTACAAAAATCCAATATTATCACTCAGAGCAGGTAAGAATAATGGTATGTATCACATAAAGGCATGGGATGGATAGTAATGAAGTAAATAAAGTTATATTGAAGGAGTATCACTTCTACATAAGCGATGATTGGTGCCAGGACTTATCTTACGTACAACATTTATTTCAGTTTGTTTACAATCAACTTAACAATAAGAACATATATATAGATCAACATTGGATTTGGTCATATGGTTGCACAAGACAGCTAAAAAATGCTCATGTATTTCAACAGTTTTGTATGTTGCACAAAAAACTAAAGGTACCACACATTTCAAACTATTTTTAATCTGGGCACAGGAAAGGGGAGCATGATGGAGCATGAACATGACTAAAAAGAGAATTACACAGAAAATAAATGAATTTCGCATCTAATTCCCTCATTTGAGATGCAAAATCCATTGTTTAATGGTGTTTTTCATTAATGAGAGATGGAATAAGAACTCGTGAAGACCAATCACACAGAAAATAACATATACATAGGTATTTTTGGAAGGTGTTCGATGTATATTGATCACATTGGTATGAATGAAAAAATATCCTGGGTACTCAAGGATTCCATTCAGTTTGAACATCAAACGATACAATAGTTGAAATATCAACGAGAAACCTCTCTTTATTCTTTGGTCCATGTAGTCGTAATGGATGGGATGATTGTAAATTGATATACTAGGTTGATAGATGGGATAATGTATCACTCCCCATTGGTCAATGTAAAACTACAGAATTATCAAAGTTGGAGGAGGACACCTCAAATATTTTAGCATATTGTGATAATGTCTCAGACAATGTACTGCCAAGTTCGATGAAACCTTCTGTTAAATTTTGAATAACTAACATCAATGTTTTATGCTTTGGTCATTTAGTAGACTCACATGTTGGAAATCCATTTTTTACAAAGAACATATATCCAGTGGTTTCCCCAAGAGGTAATGAATGGTGCACTAATTGTTGGCTAGCATATTTCTTAGAGGGAAAGAAGACCCTCATGCGATTAGTAACAGACTTTGAAGGCATTGAATTTCCAATAGGGTCGATGGTTATTAAAGGAAAATATCTGAAATAGGATGGAAGAACATGAAAGAAAGGTGGTTATGTATTTCAATATTGTAGACCAGATGAAGTTGTATACCACTTTATGAACTTGGTTGTTGATACATACCTCCAACTACAAACCATGCAAAGTAGGAACTCATCAAAGGTATGGTACTTCTTTCTTTACTCTGAGCATGAGATGTTAATGGAGACCATAAATATTAGAAGTGATCTCGATGTTCTACTTGAATGACCATAGGTATGTGAAACAAATAATTGAACAAATATTCCATATTTGTGAATGATTGAAATGTTGGCTTCATTTTATGGTTGTTACAATATTCATGTATTTTGTGGTTGTTTTATGTTGTTAGGGAACTATATTTATCATTCCCTTGCCTTTCCTTACCTTTCTTGTCTATCATTTCCTTACCTTTCCTTTCCTTTCCTTGCATTCCCTTGCATTTCTTTGACTTGCTTTAACTTTCCTTTCCTTTCCTTGTCATTCCATGCCATACCATGGCTTTCCTTTCCATTCCATTCCTTTCTATGTCATTCCTTGCCCTG
>SNQJ01S0284908.1:0-11021 GCA_010110895.2 Picea sitchensis | reverse complement strand
TATATATATATATATAATTTTATATAAAATTGACAAAATAAAAAAATATAATGAATATATAGCTAATTACCATGGGACGATATTCATTCGATCCGCCATCAATGTGCCCATATTTCCTACAAAGTTTTGTAGTTGTTGCTATTAAAATTATTACAGGACATATGAGGCAACATTTTTTACAAGGTTAATAACATCTACCATCACCCTTTTCACTCGCTTTAATTTTTTCCCCACCTCTTACTACATTCTGCGACATTCTTCCGCACAACTTCTGCACAAAAATACCCTTTTGGAACCGTCGTTGTTATAGCAAGATTGTCGCAACATCTTTAAATCATCAAATGTTTATATTTCAATTTTAGGTCACAATTGTCGCAATTGCGACGACCGTGGCCTAAAATATTTCTTTTTTTTTACCTACTTATTTTCAATATTTAACGGTCACTTTTAATGTTCCCTTATAATGGTCATTCATCACTCTTGTGATGAACATTGACCATATTAATTTAGACAAAGTACATTTGTATCTCTTGCGACAAACGTTGACCATATTAATTTAGACAAAGCACATTTGTCGAGAGAGCGATGAATACGGGGTGGATTTAGAAAAAAAATTGAATAATTGAACTTTTTCTCTTGAATGTTGCAACAAAAGAGTACCTTCGTCGCAAGTGGTCATCGCAAATTTTTCAATATGTAGTAGTGGCGGTAACCAGAAGAACCTCATCTGAGTAGAGGTTGTCAAGTGGTTGGCCCTATTAACAACGCTGCACCCAGAACCCTACACCATTGGATGGCTTCGCCAAGGAAGAGATCTCCACATCAGCCAACAGTGTCGACTTTCGTATGGCATCAAGCCCTTCAAAGATGAGGTATAGTGTGATGTTTCTCCTCTCGAAGTTTGTGATGTTCTTTTGGGCCAACCTTATTTATGGAAATATCATGTTGTATATGAGTCTAGACCTTGTAGTGTTATTATTACTTTGAAAAGGAAATTGTACAAGATACCCGAGGTAGTCCCACCTAGTGCGATTTCCTTGATCTTTGCTAAGCAATGCAAGAAGGTCATCTCTCAGATGGGGAATTTTGTCTTCTTCATGATTCTCTCATAGAATAAGAAAAATATCACAGCCACATCGAGGGTCTCTGCGGCCGACCTCTCCACATAGAAGAAGCAAGTAGATAAGGTCGTGGAAGAATACTCGAATATCTTCTCCTCATCTATCAGGGTACCTCTACACTACCAAGTCAAGCACCCCATTGATATGACCCCCGACACACCGCTGCCCAATCGGCCAGTCTATCACTACTCTCTATTATAGAATGAGGAGATCAAACAACAGATCCAAGAACTGCTCCACAAGGGGCACATTCATCCCATCTCATCACCTTGTGGGAGCCCAATCGTGCTGGTACAGAAGAAAGATGGAACCTGGGTAATTTGCATTGATTACCGAGCTCTGAATAAAATCATAGTTAGAAACCGATACCCAATTCCATGAATTGACAACCTTCTTGATCAACTCACGGGGGACAAATACTTCAACAAGATTGATCTGAAGTCTGGTTACCACCAAGTCCCGATAGAACGGATAGATTTATGGAAGACCGCATTCAAGTCAAAGGAAGACCTTTTTGAATGGTTGGTCATTTCCTTTGGTTTGACAAATGGTCCAACCACTTTCATGAGCATGATGGACGATATCCTGCAACCATTCACCAATACTTTTATAGTGGTGTATCTAGCTGACATTCTCATTTACAACAAGACTTGGGCCAAACACTTGTAGCATATTCAGCAAGTTATGCACATCATGCGACAACACAAGCTATACGCCAACTTGGAAAAATGCTCCTTCGGCATGGACAAGGTCCATTACCTGGGCTACATCGTTGATCACCATGGCATACATGTGGATCTAGCCAAGATCCAAGTCATCCATGACTGGCCAGCCCCAACCACACTCACTAAGCTTTGGAGCTTCTTGGGCCTTGCCAATTTATATTGCAGGTTTGTGTTGGGATTCTCCCATATTGCATGGGCCCTTAGCCAAATAACTGGGGGTGGTGGTAAGGAGAAATTTGCATGGGGTTGGTCCCAACAACAAGCGTTCAATGATTTGAAGAAGTGCTTGTGCTCAGCCCCAGTACGTTCACTACCAGACCTCCAAAAACCCTTTGATATCGTGACAGATGCTTTAGACTATGATGTCGACGTCATTCTCACTCAACACGGCCACCCCATGGCCTATCATAGTGAGACATTATCAGATGTTGTCCATAAGTACCCTACTTATGACAAAGAAATGTACTCCATTCTGCAAGCTTGCCACCAGTGGAGACATTACATTCTTGGGAAGGAGATAGTCATCCACATTGATCATAAACCACTGCAGTTCATGTAGACACAAGGAAAATTGTAGAATGACTGCCATCAAAAGTGGTCCACATACTTGCATCAATTCCACCTCAAAATGAAGTATAAAATAGGAATCACCAATCGCATCATTGATTTACTCAATAGACCGCTAGTCGCGGCACTCACCACGGTGCTATACTCTTGCGGCCATGAGACCTATGGATGGCCCCAACTCTATGAGATAGACCCAGAATTCACCACCACCTACCAAATGTTGGGTGAAACGCAATTGTCGATAATTTACATCTACAGGATGGGTTGTTGTGTCATTTGGGCCATATCTGTGTTCCATCAAGCAAGTGAGTGAAGCTGATATAGGAATCCCACTACAGTCCGATGGCAGGACACTTCAGCATCGAAAATACAGTGGAGATGCTACAAAAACATTTCTACTAGTCGAAACTTCGACAGGACGTCAGCAAGTATATCAGGTCCTGCAGTACCTGTGCTATTGGAAAACTGAACACTAAGAAACAGTGCCTGTACACCCCTCTTCCTACTCCTAATAGGCCATGGCAATCCATATAAATGGACTACATGTTGGGCGTCCCATCCACCAAGCGGGAAAATGACTGTGTTCTTTTGGTTGTTGATCGCTTTTCTAAGATGGTGATTCTGGTTGCCTGCAAGAAGAGCATCACGGCAGAGGCCACTGCCAAGCTCTTCTTTGAATGAGTCTAGGTACATTTTGGAATCCCACAAGCCATTTTCTCGGATTAGGATAGTCGATTTCTCCGCACATACTAGTTGAGACTCTAGTCACTACTGGAAACCAAGCTCACCAAATCCATGACCTTCCACCCCTAGACAGATGGCCAAAACAAGGTTGTAAATAGAATGATTGTGCCTATCCTTCGCATGTATAATTATAAGCACCCTCACACATGGGATGAGATCCTTCCCTATGTCTAGCATAGCTAAAACCAAGCCCTGCATAGCTCAATCGACAACAACCCCTTTTAGGTGGGTTTGGGATTCCAACCATTGGGTCCCATAAATGTTTCACTTCACCTTGTGGTCACCTCAACCAACTCATATCCTGTTCCAACTGAAGTTGAAAAAGCCACCCGGTTCATTGATAAGATCCAGCACATCCTCCAACAGGTTTAGGATATAATACAGAAGTCCAATGACAAGTACAAGTAGCGCCATGATCAACATCAGGTGCCACATAAGTTTCAAGTTGCCGACAAAGTTTGGTTGCACTTGCAGAAAGAACACCTTACAAGACCCCATCGGAAGCTTTTCCCACTCTATTATGGTTCATACACCATCACCAAGGCTGTGGGGAGTAATTATTTTGAGCTCAATATTCCTCCTTTCCTTGGCCTACAGCCTATGTTCAACATGGATCTCCTTCGCCCTTATTTCCCACCATTATTGGACACCTCAGAAGTAGCAGAACAACTGACACCAACAGAGCTCAACCCCGACTACATACAACAGGCATCTCATGATCATATTTTGGAAACATATATCAAGGGCACTCGACAACAAAGGATCCATCTTTATCGATTCATCAATGCAGGGCAGCTCCTGCACCAAGGAAAGTGGCTCACCCAGGGCCAAATTCAGCAGAAATTTCCTCATCTAATGGGGGAACTCAACGCAATGGAGACAATTTCTTCCTAAGGAGGGAGGATTGATCCAAGTGGATATCAGTGGCCACCCACCTTTTCCAACGGGCTCAAAACCATTTTCTGGCAATTTTGGTAATTTACTATTTTTAGCAGTTTTTCGGGTCCTGAAACTTCTGGAGCCGCTTTGAGGCCCTAAACAACGTGTTTTGGGAAAATGGGGAGAAATATGGAAATTTTTTCCATATTTCCTCCAAAATTAATCTCCTTGACTCTACCTTTCCAACGGGCTATCATGTGCCTAAAACGAAGATCGTATGAAAAAGTTACGACCCCGGGAAGTTGATGTACTAACTTACCCAAACGGGGCCCACATGACTTTTGGTGCTTCATCTCCTAGGGTTAGGTTTTTTGATGTCTAGGGTTTTTGGCATTCTTATTTGGGAAAATGGGGAGAAATATGGAAATTCTTTCCATATTTCCTCCAAAATTAATCTCCTCGACGATACCTTTCCAACGGGCTATCATGTGCCTAAAACGAAGATCGTATGCAAAAGTTACGACCCCGGGAAGTTGATGTACTAACTTACCCAAACGGGGCCCACATGACTTTTGGTGCTTCATCTCCTAGGGTTAGGTTTTTTGATGTCTAGGGTTTTTGGCATTCTTATTTATTGTAAAAAGGCCTTGAGAGCCTCATTGTAATCATCTTCTTGTGAATGAGTGCAATCGTCACATCTCTTCTCAAAGATAAGTCGCCACCATTCCAACAAGCTTGTTTCCGCTGCATTTTATAGTTTCATCTTATTTCCTTATTGAATAGAAAACTAGTTTTATTGTATCTCTGTTATTTTGTGTTAAGCACCTATTAATAATCTGTAGTCATTTCGTTATGCTCATAAAATCCAGATCAACTTTGGTTGAGAATGAGACGGGAAAAAGGTTGAAATGTCTTAGATCAGAAAATGGAGGTGAATATTGTAGCAAGGAGTTTGATTATTACTATTCATACCATGGTATTCGTAGAGAGAAGGCAGTTCCAGGAACACCACAAGAAAATGGTGTGTCAGAAAGGATGAACAAGACCATCATGGAGCGTGCAAGGAGTATGAGATTGCATGCAGGGTTTCCCTTATAGTTCTAGGAAGATGTTGTAGATATTGTTGTTTACTTAATAAACAAAGGACCTTCAATCTCTTTGGATGGTGGACTTCCAAAGGAGGCATGGACAGTTAAAAAGGTAAACTATTATTTTTTGAAAACTTTCAGTTGTGAAGCATTTGTCCATATTGATAAAGAAAATAGAACAATGCTTGAGGCAAAATCCAAGAAGTGTACCTTTATTGGATACAATGTTAATGATTTTGGTTATCGCTTATGGGATTATGAAAATCGCAAAATCATTAGGAGTAGAGATGTCATATTCAATGAGAGGGTCATGTACAAAGATCAGTTGTAGGGAAAGAAACATGAAAAAGAAAAACCAGAATACACAGTGCTTGATGAGATCACTAAAAAAGAAATTCTAAAGGTACCAGAAAATCAAAATGTACAACAATACGAGAAACATGTACCTCAAACTCCTGCAATTTTTTTTAGAAGATCTACCAGGTTAAGTAGACCCCACGAACAATATTGTCCTTCACTGTGTTATTTATTGTTGACTGATTCTGGTGAACCAGAAATTTATGAAGAGGAAATGCAAGTAGACATTAAAAAGAAGTGGAAGAAAGGCATGAAAGAGGAAATGGATTCCTTGGTAAATAACCGGACTTGGGACTTGGTTTAGTTTCCTACATGAAAAAGAGAATTGCAGAATAAATGTGTTTACAAGTTGAAGGAAGAAGATGGAGGAAAAAAGTGGTACAAGGATAGACTTGTTGTAAAGGGGTTTGCACAAAAGAAAGGTATAGATTTTGATGAAATATTTTATCTTGTTGTTTAAATGACTTCAATTAGGACTATCTTAAGTATTGTGGCAGTAAAAGATTTGCATCTTGAACAATTATATGTAAAAACAACTTTTCTCCATGGGGATTTGGAGGAAGAGATTTATATGCAACAACCACAGGGGTATGAGGTCAAAGGGAAGGACAATTTGGTATGCAGTTTGAAAAAGAGCTTGTATGGCCTAAAGAAAGCTCCAAGAAAGTGGTATTTGAAGTTTGACAGGTTTATGACAGAACAAGGTTATAGTAGATTTCATTCTGATCACTGTGTTTATTTTAAAAGGCTTAAAAATGGAAGCTATATTATCTTGTTATTGTATGTAGATGCCATGCTTGTTGCAAGGTCTAATATGTAGGATATAAATGTGCTCAAGAATAAATTAGCTAGTTCATTTGCAATGAAATATATGGGTGCTGCAAAGAAAATCCTTGGTATGAGAATAACAAGAGACAAAAAAAAATGCAAATTGACATTGTTTCAGGGTGAGTACATAAAGAAGGTGTTGGAGAGGTTTAAAATACATAATGAAAAAACATTTAGCACACCTTTGGCCAACCATTTCAAATTAACTAAGGAAATGTATCCCAAGACACATGAGGAGATATAATACATGTCCAAGGTCCCTTATTCATCAGCAATTGGTAGCTTGATGTATGCGATGATTTTCACAAGACCAGATATTGCACATGCAGTGGGAGTTGTGAGAAGGTATATGAACAATCCAGATAAAGAAAATTGGGAGGAAATAAAGTGGATTATCAGGTATTTGAGAGGTACTTCTACTCATGCATTATGTTTTGTAGGTTCAGACACTGTTCTACAAAGATATGTTGATTCATATATGGTAGGTGATAAAGATAACAGGAGGAGAACCACATGGTATGTTATTACTGTAGGTGGAATAACAATAAGTTAGATTTCAAAAATACAAAAGGTTGTTGCACTTTCAACAACAAAAGAAGATTATGTTGTTGCTATAGAGTCTAGTAAATAAATTAGAAAAATACGATCTTTTAACACATAAGATTGTATTATAATTTGAGATAATTTCCCAAAATACAATTCCTATAGGAGGGTTCCTGTACTTTTGGACATCTTGAATTCAAGTTAGGTTTTCAGAGGTTTTGAGAAGGCGTTTTCAGTAGTTGATGATTCCATTGTGTAGAATACATCATAATCTTTCCAACCATATATCTTGCAGCCCAAAACTCCTATGGGAAGACCTCCAAACACCGTGTCAAATACCACAATGTGTTTCTCCTGAGAGCACGTTGTGCTTCTGCAATTTTTGAGTGACTAAATTAAAACATGGATTATGAACAAATGATAAGGTATTTTTGAAAAATGGAGGAGGTTTGTTTTCTTCACATACCAAATAACAAAAACCTCTCTCAATTTTGCAAAACGTGTTATGGTTAGAGAGATATTATACACAAAAAGGGAACTATGGAATCACCTAGATAGAAACACAAAGGGCGATACAGAATCACCTAGCCAGACACACAAAGGGCACTATGGAATGTGTAGACCTGTTTTACAGTGGTGCTATGGAATTTCCTGTAGTGGTTACTGTTTGGATATTCCCCTTGTTGGGAGGTTTCCAACTGTCAAGGAAGGTTTGAATGGTCTCCTAGGAGTTTGTTGGACATGAGAGACATGTGTTCCATCTCCAGATCAATCAAGATGACCTGTTTCAAAAGGAATTTATCATCATAGACAAAATCCCAAAAAAATAGGAATTTGTTAGGCTTTTGTTGGAATCTTTTGTAACAAGACTCCTAAATGGAGGATGATCCTATGTAACTCCTTAGTTTCGACCTCCTTAGGGTAGATAGAGATTATTCACTATAAATAAAATGGTTTTTAATGAGAAAAGGGTTGTTTTCATGAGCCAAGAGAGGAGAGAACTGGAGGAGCAATTTTAGTTGCTCATTTGTAAGCCTAAGGGCTTGTTTGTAATGACATTTTCTGCCATTAAAGATTCATGAGAGATGTTATCAGATTGTCTTTTTTGTTTTCCCACTTCTTTGTTATCTTCTTTTTTGAACATATTGTAGGTTTTGAGGATCATAACTACCATTGATTGATGGATTCATGAACAACAGAGGATCTGTTGGATCTTGCCCATTAAATCATTGTTCATTGTTTAAGAAAATATTTATCTATTGCAGAAAGGATCTATGTATAATGGGTGTTCTTCCTTTTGTCATATTCACCATCCTTCTACTCATCATTATATATATCTTTGTCTGATATACATTTTTTATGCCTTTGATTTGTAGGATGTTATGACTCCATGCCCAATGGAATGCCATTGCAAACATTTTGTTTCCCTCTCCCTTTCTTTCCTAGTCTTTCTGATCCACCTACTCAAACTATTTAATCCATTTATATTTTGATGGGTATTGGGCTTACACTTACAACAGTCTAAGTGTGACTCTTAGTGTTAACATTAATGACGTCGTTGTTGGGGAATGAAGTGTGAAGCTAGCTTCCCTGGGAGAACGACACAGATCCAACTCTTGATGGTAGACAAGAGAGGCATACTGAAAATTGGTTGTAATCATATACCTAACGACTTCACAATCAAAGACTTTGTTGGGGAGGATCTTGTTGACAAAAAGATGAACATAGGAAAGGGGATGACCAGGTATCATCTTATGAGCTTTCTTCGTGAAATTTTGTTGTTCTTTATCAACTCATTTTTGCTTTTCCCTTCACATATAAAGAGTATCATCTTGTTCTTTGTTTATTTGGATGAGCATCAACCTTCTTTTATATATCCATCCTTGCTAGAAGAAAATTTGCAGCCTGCTTGTGTTTTTGAGGTTGGTCCTGAAACTTCATTTCATCCTATTGAGAAAAACAAGGTTTATATCTCTATCCCTCCCAAACATACTCAGCCTTGTGAACATGAGAATGATAAAAGTGATTCAAAGCCTTTTTTTTTTTTTTTTGTTAATTTGTGCGGGACCTATTGGCTATGTGATTAACCTGT
Source organism: Picea sitchensis (assembly GCA_010110895.2). Lineage (NCBI taxonomy): Eukaryota > Viridiplantae > Streptophyta > Pinopsida > Pinales > Pinaceae > Picea > Picea sitchensis. The sequence continues at coordinate 2,077 of SNQJ01S0284908.1, read as the reverse complement.
GGCTTGAGAAATCGTGACTCAGGGGCATCTAAGCCATCAAAATCACCTGGGGATCGCACCCATCCTGAGCCACACCAACCCGTAACATGGTTGGATTTTTTGTCCCAGCAGGTTTCAAACCGGTGACTTTAACATCACAGAGGGGCTTAACAACACACTCCGTCACCAACTGTCCTACACCTCGGGGAATGATTCAAAGCCTTCTTAGAACTCATTATCTTCAATTATTATCGAGCCTTCCCATCAGCTTCTTAATCCTCATGCTCATTCCACTGCTTTTCAAACTAGAATCGGGATAAAGATGTTCAATCCTTTAAAGTTTTCATATATCCTTCATCCCTATCGTCTTGATTTCCTTGAGTACATTCCCCATTTTTCTAGAGAGGATCATGTCATAGCCAAGAGACATTTGGGGGCCTTTGAAAATTTTGTTGATCAATTTGAGATAGTTCATGATGATGTTACATGAGGTTGTTCTCCAAATCTTTGTTTAGAGATGTTGCAATATGATTTAAGAGTTTGATATTCGATTCCATTGGTTCTTGGATGGAATTGTCCCATACTTTTCTAAAGCATTGGGGTGAGAACAAGTCTCTTGATTTATACCTCGCTGATTTTTATGCCTTGAGGAGAGAGGAAGATGAAGTCTTGTCCTTCTTCAATAGAAGGTTCTATAGCATTTATCATGACATGCCTTTGGAGATCCAGCCTACAGGGACTACTACCATGGTATACTACGTTATGGATCAACATTCAGAGCTTGTCCTTCTCCTATTAGAAAGGAAGTCTTCATCCTTATCATTCTTATTTGAAGATGCCCAAGAAATTGAGGGGAACATGTGTGCTTCCAAGAGAGTTCAAGATCCATCTTACATTGAAAATTTGCATGCACATGAGCAAGGGAACTATCAATATGTTTGAGTTTTTGAGCATGAAGGCAGCGAGTATGAAGCAGATTTAGAATAGCAGCAAGGATGTAAGTATATTTCAGATTTGGATCAGAATTCTTTAGTGTTGGTAGATGTTTCTATGGAGAGATATGCATGGCAAGTTGACGATCAATTTTCAAACCATTTTGATCATCAGGTAATTGATGATTACATAGGTAATTACATGTTTCTAGATAATAATGATCAATATGCTTTAAACCAGGTTTTATCATCATCTTGCGATCATCATTCTGAAGAGAAATTTATTGCTATCGATGATCAAAATTTGATCAGAAGAAGACTAGAGGGTTAGGAATTTTCAAGAAAAGATGTAGTCATGGATGAACAATTGTTTTTTGTCGATCAACATATTTTTTATATTGGTTTCAAGGATCCATTTGTAGCCTTGTTAGGGTCTTATTTTTCAGCTTATCATAACATTTCAAATTACATTTATTCACCAACACTTCCAGGTGAGTTTTGTTTCCTAAAGGAATTTTTATTACTGTTGTTATATTTCAGACATTACCTTTTGATCAGTGGTATGGACAAGATCATTTCAGTTTTAAAACTACTTGATTGGTTGTTATGGAAGTCTTCCTTTACTTGACCAAGTTGCAGATCCAGTTAGAGGTAGGTTAGCATAGGAAATAAGCTCTCTTTTAGAGAAATTCCTTTCCTTCAGTTTGCAACAGATATATAAGTTATATTTCTTGAATAAGTCGTAGTTTTTTACAGTGTTCAGAGATTGGTTGCACATTTGACTCCATATCCAGGTGGATAAGGAAACTAGAACTTTATGTTCTTGGAATCTCACAGGGAGCATACCATCCCCTGTGGAGCGATTGTTACACAATATTTTCATCATCCCTATGATCATTAATGATGTAAACCTATCTGTTGCCTTCAGAGGGGTCAGTGGCCTGAATTCCTAAAGAGAGAAGGGAGAAGAACTTCTCCTGAGAAAAGAAATTGCTTTTTCCCATGTAAAAACCTTATAAAAAGGGAAGTTCGCAGGTTGCTATATAGGCAGGATGCGAGAATGACCCACTCTCGCAGGTTGCACTATAGCCAGGGTGCGAGGTGTTCGCAGGTTGCTCTATAGCTAGGGTGCGAGAATTCCAGCACGTGGGAAAAATGATCATTTT
>SNQJ01S0284907.1:0-11021 GCA_010110895.2 Picea sitchensis | reverse complement strand
CCAAGTCTTGTTGTAGATGAGGATTCCATCCAGATACACCATTAAAAAAGTATTGGTGAAAGGTCATAGGATGTCATCCATCATCCTCATAAAAGTTGTTGGAGCATTTTTCAAACCAAAGGGCATGACCAACCATTCACAACTACCTTGTTTTGACTTGAAGGCAATATTCCATACATCTGTTTGTTATATTGGGACCTGGTGGTGTCCAGACTTCAAATCAATCTTACTGAAGTATTTGGCCACCATGAGTTGATCAAGTAGGTTTTCGATTCAGGGAATTGGGTATCGATTTCAAACTTTGATTTTATTTAGGGCCCAATAATCAATGCAGAGTCTCTAGGTCCCATCTTTCTTATGCACCAACACGATATGGCTCCCAAAAGGTGATGATATGGGATGGATGTGCCCCTTGTGGAGAATTTCTTGGATCTGCCTCTTGATCTCCTTGTTTTCTAATAGAGATCAGCAGTAGATTGGCCCATTAGGTAGCGATGTGCCTGGGGTCAGATCTATGGGATGCTTGAACTGGTAGTGCATAGGTACCCCGGTAGGAGAGGAGAAGATATCTGAGTATTCTTCCATGACCTTATCCACTTGCTTTTGTTGTGTGGAGAGATCGGTCATGGAGGCCCTGGATGTGGCTGCGATCTATCGCTCACTCTGAGAGTGAATCATGAAGAAGAAAAATTTCCTGGTCTAAGAGATGACCTTCTTACATTGCTTGGAAGAGATCAAGGAAATAACACTAGGAGGGACTGCCTTAGGTATCCTATACAATTTCCTGTTCAAAGTAATAATAACACTAAGAGGCCTAGAATCATATACAACACGACGTTTCCATAAATAAGGTTGGAACAAAATAAAATTACAAACTTTGAGAGGAGAAACATCACACAATACCTCATATTTGAAGGGCCTGATGTCGTACGATAGTCGACACTATTGGTTGATGTGGAGATCCATTCCTTGGCAGAGGCATCCAATGGTTTAGGGTTGTGGGTGCGGCATTGTCGACAGGGCTAGGTGCTTGATGACCTATGTTGAGTTGAGTTTCTTCTTGCTACCACTATCAACGATGAACTGTAGTGGGGTTCCTTTTACCCACATATGTAAATGGAAGATGCGCTCTCCTTCTTCTAGCTCGTTTAGTTCACCAAGTTGGACCTTGGTCATAGCAACTGTGGCAATGGGTTCCACATTAATGATCCATCTTCCCCTTTCTGGTTTTGACTCAGAGTCAGAACCCACATATGATTTATAGGATTTCACTTCGGCCACCAACGACTGATTTGAGCAGAAATCAACAATGTTATGCCAAGGGCTCTTATGGAAGTTAGACCACTTCCCAATAACTTTATTTGTATTTATGGTTTCCTTCTTTGCTTGCGGATTGGAATATTTGTCCTGATACTGTCCATATTTTTTATGTCCTTTTTTCTGTGGGTTGGGGCCATCCTTTCCTTTCTTTTGTTATGAGGGGTTCCAAGGCCCAAATTGTCGCGTCTTTTGTTTCATATTATTCTTGATTTTGATGGCATATCGGTAGGTTGCACCCAAGGAAGAGATGTCCAGAAATTCCATTTCAGTCTGGATGTATCTATGGAGAGCACTGCGATACTTGAGCACCAGATGTCACTCTGAATATTTGATGCCCAACTTGGTGCACAAGGTATGGAAGATATTTTTGAACTCTATTACTACTTGGTCTCTTTCTTACCGTGGTGTAGTCCATTTGGTATACAAGTCGTCATAAATTCCAACAAGGTAGTATTGTTCTTAATAACATCTCTGAAGGATTCCCAGGTGGTCATGACTATAAATAATGAGGGTTCCTCTATTTCCTTTTGCTCACAGATGGTTTTCCACCAATATTTGACATGGGGAATGGCTTTGAGGAGCACAAAAGTAATATTTTCTCTATTCGAAAAGTTATGGACAAAAAAATACCCTTCTAGTAGATTCAACCACTTGTCTACATCATCTGTGTCTATCTGACCTTCAAATATAGGAATATAGAAGTTGATTTTTACCTTGAAGGAGGAGACACCTCCGCTCGAGGAAGATGTCTTGCATGTTGGTAGTTGCCGAAGGATTTGTGTGAAACTATCCATCATCTCGTTCCTTTGTTGCATGAGGGATTCCTCAAGAAACATATTGAAAGGATCTCTTATCTTGTCATATTTATTTTCTCCTATCATGAGAGGTTTATTGGGCTTGCGAGATATTTTTTCCTCGAGAGAAACAAGCTCGAGACTCAATTATTTGTACTCTGACCTCGTTGGGGACATGCATTAAGATGACAAGGAGCATACCACTCTGATACCATTGATATGAATTTTATGATAAGAAAAAAATGAGTACATATGATTAAAATATGCTTAACAAAGAATAACATAGATACAATAAAATTGGTTTTTTATTCTGTTAACGCTCTTTAAATTCCCAGAGGTTGTCATAGTAGAAGAAATTTACAAGAGGTAACTTTATCCAACCACTTCGAAACTAGAATCTAGCCCTACCAACTTCAGAGAGGGATCTCTCTGTATGATTTAGCTATGTTTTAACTTTAAGATATTAGGCTAGTTAAATAAAATAAGATTGAATGGTTTGTTGTTGTTTTTGTTAAGTTGGCTGAAAAGGGTTTTACACCTCCATTGGGCTATGGGGTCTGTATTATAAAGATAGAGATCTAAACAGAAACTAAAAGACTCTTTTCATAGGGCAAGATAATGAATTCATTGGATTCTTTAGCAATAAATTGATGAATAGAAGAAAAGATGAGAATATCAATTAAAGTCAAGAAGCATTTAAGAATTTCTTCACTGTAATATCAGAAAGATAAACATTTAGATCTTTCAAAGCTGGAAACAGGGTATACAAAGTTAAATACTGAAACATGCGTTGCTTTTAAAAGATTAGATTAGAAAACAATATGACAACTAAGGGAGAAAAACATTTAACATAAAAAAGAAAACATCACCAATGAATAACATGCGATAATCTTGTGAAAGGTCCCTTTGTATTATTGGAATATCTCTTGATAAAAATTACAGTCTTTCTGGCTTACAAGGCGTAAAGATAAACCCTCGGTACTTCAAAGTTTGAAGTATTTATAATAAAAAATTACATACGATCCTGTCATTAAATATCAGTACGTGGTAGCTCTAAATTTAGCTAACTAACTCAACAAGATACAAAAATTCAGGAACTGTTTGATGATGTGTTGAAATCTTCATGTTGATTTCTGGGGTAAACCGTTGGTGAGTCCTCTGCATGAATTCACCTAATTGGATTGTTGACTGGGCTTGGACATCTCATCTCTTACACGATCAAATTGCATAGCTCTTCCCATCGAAGGTGACTGGGAATGATGACTTTGAGTAGTCTTCAGTATACTTAATCCATCTATGTATACTTGGAAAAAGTTGTCTTGACGATGAAAATGTACTGGATCTCATGCTGTATGCTGATGTCTGGCTATAAAGCTTCTAAGAATGCCTCGCCTATGATACTACCCTGTATTCCCAAGAATTTCGAACTATATTTAGCCACGGTGGCTAGTTTCTTTTTATAATTGGACAGTGTCATTAACTTGCCATTTATGACACTTAAGCTAGGGAGGCCTTTGTTCTACAGAGCTTCAATTTTGCTAAAAAATATTTGCACTCCTATGTCCATAGTCTAGACTTTTTCCTCCAGCTGTAGCATCAGTCCTCTTTTGGTCAGGACCCTCTTGACCTCGAGGAAAGTTTTTGTCCTATCTTCAATTTTCAAATCCTCTAACTCTTCTCTGGATTTACAATTTAGGAATTTAATGATCTCAATGGATTCTGTGGGCATCTCTCCCAGTTCTGCTCTTATTTTCTCAATAGCCTCCTTGCTTCTTTTCACTAGTTCGTTTTTCTCAAACATGATTTGTACCATAGGCCAAATTTCATTTAGGGACTTGGTGATATCCATCTAGACACTTTCCTTGACAACAACAAGTGTTTTTCCTTCCACTGTTTTCTTTTGAAGCTATTGCAATTCCTGTTTGAGCTTGTCTGATGTTTGTTTCTCCTTGGAGTAGCTAGTTTGGTAAGAAGACTTGAGTTCTTGAAGGTACTCAACCTCCTTTTTAAGTCTGCTAATTTCTGTCTCTTGCAAATTCATCTCATCCATGGATTTTTCCAGTTCTTCTATCTTCTCCAGAGATGTCAGTGGAGTTGCTGAGGGAATCTCTACTGCAGATGCTATGATTACTCCTGTGAGTGGAACTGTGCTCAATGGAATGACTTCCATGGGCTTTGATTGTTCCTTCTCTTTTACTAACCTTTCCAGTTCTGCTTCCATCTCTTTCAACTGTGCATTCTGCTCCATGATCAACTTGAGCATCTCATCCTTTTCACCTTCTGTCTCAGCTATCTCCTTTGCCTGTGCATATTCAGTTGGTGGCAGTTTCAACTGTTTCCTCAGAGATGCTATATCGACATTTTTCTTTCTAAGCATCTCCTTGACTTATTTCACATTCGAGGGGTCATACCCGATCTTGAGGACCAATTCTTCCAACGTCTTAATTCTATTATCCTTTGCAAAGGATGATATCTTTTCTAATTTTAGTTGTGTCTGGACATTGCTCAGAGATACCTGTAATTTAGCGGTCGTAGTAGAAGCATTTACTAATGTGGAGAAAACTATTTCCCTAGTTTTCCTGTGAAGGTCCATTTGATCAGCAAGATGCACATCCTTAGTATGACACTTGAGTGTTTCCCTTTTGTAATCAGTGATTACTTTCGGGTCTGGCACCTGTGCCTATAGAAACACCATGCACATTCTACCCTTCTCTGTATCAAATGCAGATAACAATCTGTGTTGTGTTGTTGATGTTTGTTTCCAAAACTGAGCATAAGTATTGTTGGTCTGCGTCTGATTTTTCTTTTTGATCAGGTCATACTTATCAAAAACACTCAACTTTGGTCCTACTTTACTCGGTTGGTCGACTAGTGGAGTATTCGTGGGCTTCTTGGAAAAAAATGTAGGCATGATCTGCTTGTTGCTTGTGCTAAGAATTGACCGATCATCTTTCATAGTTGCAGTGGATTTTATTCCCTTTTCACCAGCCGTGTCAGGTGTATGACTGGTTTTTGTCCTTTTGGTGTGTAATTAGAAATCTTCAGCTGAGACTTCAGAGACGGAAGGTGAAGTATCCTTCCTGGGTATTTTCTCCTTGTGAACCTGTGGTGTAGTAGTCTGTGAGATGATCATCGAAAGGTCCTACTGTTCTATCTCAACCAGAGTGTTTGGCTCCCATTCTATTTGATTTGAGAACTTCTCTATCTCAGGATTGGGTGTATGAACATATGGGAAATTTTTATTTTTAATCCTCATCTAATAAATTATCCCGCATGGATCATAGTGCCATATGAAACTAACATAAAACTTCATTTCTTTCAACAGTCTGTCTGCTTCCTCCCCAACACCTCGACTATTGTAGATGAAAGACCCTATTTTCCCTTTAATTCTAATATATTGTTTCTTTTTTAGAGACACAAAATGTATGTCATCAGAGTTAATCATTTGTCTTATATACTCCAGGGAAAATATCCTCATGGGTAGATACTTGGGCAATTTGTATGGATCTAACTCGCATCCATATACTCTGATCTCGATGTGGTTTTGGTAAAGACACCAGTCTCCAGTTTTTGCAAGGTTCGAGAGGCGTAAAATCCTCTGAATATCCTCATTTATTCTTAGTTTAGGTCTGTCGTTGAGCATGCTCACCACTGGATGGTAGAACTGCTCGATAAACTGTTTGAAACTGAACTTTGTTGAATTTTGTCTGAGTAGTGAAGTCCAAGTTGTTACCACCTATGGTCTCCTGTACTTGTCCATTTTCTGCATTGAAAAGGAGAACCTGTCTGCTTGAAAGAAAGTGGACATGTAGGCTAGTATTGAGGAATACCGGAACATGCCTTCCGAGGTGAAATTTGAGAACTACTCGTGAATATTGTTTGCCAAGAAAGTGTTGTAGTCAAATTGAGTGGTGGGTCTTTCTTCTGTGGAGAAGATGGACATAAAACCCAATATGGGTTCATCCACCCATTTGTCGGAAAAATAACCAAGAAGATCACAGAGCGACGGAATGACTTGGTTTCCCTTCTCTGAGAACAGGGAGGAAGGGTATGGGGGATTTGTCTTGGGGAGCTGGGTGGTCTGAGGGAGGAAAATATTGAAAATCTGGGCTCTCTGAGGGAATGATAGTTTCTGGTATAGCTCCGTGATGAATTTGAGATCGAAAGGGGATGCAGATTCAACTCTGGATATCTGCATCATCTGATTAATGGATTTTGGTGTAATGAAGAACAAAGTTTCTCCTGATGAAGATACTATGGCTCTCTGGTCAGGGAGGTAATGTGCCTGGCATTTGAGGGTGAATTTATGGAAATGGTGAACCTGGGGGAAAAGATATAGAGGAAGGTTGGACTCCCAGAGCCTAATTTCATTGCTCTAATCTAAGAAAGTCTCTTTGAGCCATGACTGCAAATCCACAAAGTCGAATTCACACCTGGTGTCTGTGATTAAATGATCTTTGTCGGCCAAATGGATCCTATCGAGATCAACAAGAGGCAGGATGAAAGGATTTTCCTCGGCTTTTGCTTTCTTTGATTTTGGTGCCATCACTGTGAAAATACCTGCAAGTCAAACAAAATGTTAGTGGGGATGACTGTGGTTTTGGATGACTGATTGAAATGGAGAGGATACAGGGAATAATTCTTTGGTGCGATGGACAAAGTAACAGTGGGATAATGAAGGAAAAAGGGTAGTTTTGAGAAAACGGATACCCGTTGGGCGCGAGAGATAGATCAACAGGCTAACGGATAAGTTAGCTAGTAATAAATGGCCAACGAGTCCTTTAGACCATGAGATGGCAGGTAGCAATGAATGATAAGTACGAAGGGGTGACGTGGAGGGTGTTGATTGGGAATTTACCATGATGAAGGGACTTGTAACGTGTGAATAGGGGGAAGTGGACTGATGAAGTTATGAGATGTGATATTTAGGGAAAAAGTGGAAAATGATGTCATGGGGCGACGGGGGGTATGTCAGAAAATTATCAGTGATACGTGGTGGAAGTCTGGACCAATGGATTCCTACCACGTAGAGAAAAAGGGCTTGCTAGAAAACCACTCCATTCCATACCCCCCCCCTATCGTTAAAAGAAGACCGATCAGGGGGGTCTGAAAAACACCATCAGTCGTCCATCGGTGCGCCTGCCGCTGGACCGTAGATTTGAGTGCGATGTTTAACCAACATTCTGGACCCCCCCCCCACCATTAAAAAAAGAACGGTCGGGGGGGTCCAGAATTCAATCTCAACCGTGGATCTAGGCACCGATGCCTCAGCTGTTTAGATGCACGCCTTCGTTATACATGATTCTGGACCCCCCCCTTACCGTTAAAGGTAGAACAGTTGGGGGGGGGGTCCAGAAAAAATTCTCAACCGTAGATCTCAACGCCAACACCTTATTTGTTCATATGTGCGTTGTCTTTAATCTATGAGTGCAAACTCATTTTTTCTTTGAAAACTTAGGATAAGAAATTTAAGTGGGTTTGTCCAAGATTTCCCTTTTTTTATCACCATGGGGTTAGACATTCAACTTTTAAACATCAAAGATAGGGTTCAACATCAATCATCATGCCTATTTTATTGAGATAAATAAAAATACCCTATGTTCTAACCTAATTACCTATGACATTTAGCCCAGATTAAACTGTTGGACTAAGAAATTACTCTATCCTGGGGTTATTTGACCAAGATTAGGCAGTTTGGTCAAATTTATTCATTATCTAACCTAATTTACTTGGCTAAGATTAAACAATTTAGCCAAGCTTATTCACTACTCCTATCGACATCAATTTAAAAGGACTTGGCCATGATTAAACTATATGAACAAGTCATTGTTATTGTATGGGGCTCTATTTAAATTTCTTTTATGCCCTCTTTTATTCTTTTTCTTTCTTTTCTTTCTTTTCTTTCTTATTCTTTTTCTTTTTCTTTTTCTTTTTCTTTTTCTCAATTTATTTATAGAATGGAAAATCATTTGACAAACAAAATACTAAAGTGATAACATTTCAGTCACCAGTTGATCCTATAACTTATAGGGTTATAACAGCGGCTCCACCTGGGGATGGTACTCTCCTTGTGAAGTGCCAAGCATCATGTTTCCTGATGTTCCGAAAAATTTTCTCCACAGTTGCCTTTGTTGTTTGATTTGTTTTATTTTTGAAAGTTTGATGACAATATTCAGTGGCTTAAGGCCTTCTCTGCGGGCTTCAACCATCTGATCAAAGTTATTCACTCAAAAACTTGTAAGCAAAATAAAATGATTTTTACAATGGAAAGGTGTGACTGAAGGTCCCTAATGAGGAGGTGAATAGTGCTTCAACATTCTGCCTATAACAACCCTTGTTAAATAATTGCTTAAGGTTTATCAAGTATAATTAATTAATAATTAACTGTCCTAATGTATATTAGTTAAATAATTATTATTTATTAATAATATTAATTAATTAATTATTGTTTAATATATGTTGATTAATTAATTAATTAATTAATTAACTCAATTAATGTTTGGGTAACGAATCAAAGTTTAAATAAATTTTAAAATATTTAATAGAAAACTTAACGTATGGAGGAATAAGGTATTAAATGGGGGGATAAGGTATTAAATGGAGGGATAAGGCATTGAAAGGAGGGATAAGGCATTAAATGAAGGGAGGAGGCGGTGAATGGAAGGGGGGATATGAGGGGGCAGAGGCATTCGAGAGAAGCATCTTTGGAATTTTTGGGAAGGGGTGCATTTTGACAGTAGAGACTGTATTTTTTTGATGGGATATTTTTCTGGTTTGAAGTTTGGGAGGACTGTTATAGGGTTGCACCAGGTTGCTGGGAGTTTTGGGCTCGGGGGCTAGGAATCCTTACAGAATCCTGGAGCTAGGGAGCTAGATAGGTTTCTCCTAGCTGGCTGGGAGGTTAGTCAGTTTTGGGCAGGGTTTGGTCATAACAGCTTGATCAGAGTTTGGGCAGAGCAGTAGGAAGGACAACCGGGGATTGGGGAATTAGCATCAGACAGAGGTATGTATTTTAGTGATTATGTTGTGTTATGTGATGGTTATGTAATTTATTAGCATGATCTTCATAAATTTAAATTTTTGTTGCTTATATATTGAATAATGAAATTTCTTATTGCTTATACGTCGAAATAATATTAATTGTTTAAATTTATGAATTTTATTAGGCTTTGTTAAATTAGGTTCTTACACATGGTATCAGATCCCGGTTTCAAAACTGAAACCTGGGCTTGACCACCCATAATTTTGTCTTGTGCCAGTTTGGGCTGTTACGGGCTGATGTTTAGACAGTCTCCCATAGATAACTTCTCCTACAGAAAAACAATGAATTTAGTGCTTGAAACATCCCAACCTATACGTAGGATACATAACAGCCTTTAAAGAAGAATATGTTCTAAATAGATAGAAAAATCTGTGTACACGAATTGCAAGCATGGAATAAAATTATTACAGGAAATCAATAATGGCTCTCATGTTGAAACATTTCCAAAGTAAAAATAGAGGTAACCAACACATAAACCCTACACCAAGACCAACGCCAAGCACCAAATGTATGAATCCTTGTTCCAAAGTATGAGATGAGGTAAATATTAAATGGAAAATCTAATTGCTAATTTCTTAGCATCCTATAGGCCTTGATTGTAATGCTCCATACTGTAACACCCCATGTCAAACTGCCCCCTCTTCCGGATACCAAGAGATAACTTTAGCCGATATGCATCCACAAAAGGTTCAAGCAGTGCATTTTCCAACCACCACATGATGGAATGCAACCAATAAGGGGTGCATATTGGCTCATAACCAACATGCCTTAAGGCAACACATGCATAAGTATCAGCTGAAGGTAAAAGTAAAGGAACCTAGCACTGCACATCAACTCCACCATGCTTGTATTCCTACCGATAGCTAAAGTATGGAAAACAAAAGCGTTATAAAAGACATGACCAAATGACTATCCCTTATTAACTATTTCAGTAGAAATCATGCATGATTGTGAACATAGGAAGAACTAACATCATGCCCATTAATTCAATACAATTTCGATACCTTGAGATCTCTCACAACAATCAAATCGTAGCGGAGCCAATACAGTACATGTTTCTTGGGATTGATTTATGCACATCTTTTAGTTGGAAGGATGGCATAGTGCATAGAGAATAATGAAAAAAAAAAAGAGGTTGAAGAGCATATTTTGGAATAGTAAGGAAAAATAATCAGATTCAAATGTGCTCTATTCTGAATGTTGAATTAAAGCCATTGTCTTACGTATAGAAGTAGGCATGGTCATGATAGAAGTTCTATACAAATTCTTGTCATACAGGATAATAGTAAGTTAAATAAAGGAGAATACCAGTAATAGCATTAGCCAAGAGCACAAAATGCCACAGGTTAGAATAGGGATGGAATAAATATACCTCAAAATAGTTGTTTAAATGGTAAACATCAAATTTCCCATCGTTCTACTGGAAAGTAAAATGCGAAACAAACCTCCCAGAATATAATATTTTAGAGAGACACACTACATTACTAATTAACATAAATAGCAAGTTCCAACTAACGAGTAGAGCACCCAACGGGCCTGTTTCTTGCACCATGCATTAGAGAACAGACACAATAGAAAATACACTGCACTAAATCTGTCACTTTAGGTTGCCCACAATACCAACCATTCCCAGATAGGCCAAACCTCTTCTGCATCTGAATCCTCCAAAACCCAACAACATAAAGAAGCTCAAACATGAAAAGAATTATCCAAGTGATACTCAGACCTTCCTGAATATTCTCATTATCAATATTGACAGAAACCAAGGTGAAGATCCCGCAATGAGAAGGGTCGCTCAACGCGCCCAACTACTAAATGAGCACACATATCAAGCAACAAGGAATGAGGCGGCAAGGGTGAACCCA
>SNQJ01S0284906.1:0-11021 GCA_010110895.2 Picea sitchensis | reverse complement strand
CTGTGTGTGATTGTTGTTCGTTATACTATCTGCTTTATGTTTATAACTCTGAATTTCACAGTAAAGACTCACTGCCACTAAGATTAATGACTCAAAGTGAAAAATGAGAGTAGATTGTTAATAATCTAAACTAACTGATTCACCCCCCCCTCTCAGTTAGTTCATACCTGTAACAAGAACACTACCAGTAAATCTTACGGTCACCCTTGAACATGACACTTTGTCTTTGCACGCATTTTAATCTGTTGAACCTCTGCACTGAGTCAATCCTCTGAGTTTCTTTTACTCCTTTGGGTCACCTGACGAAAGTCACAACATCCACTGCATTATCGTGTTTTGGTCCATGTCATGTTTATGTTGTTGTGCCTCAGTGTTCAAGGGAAGTATCTACCTCGAGAGTCAGCCATCACAAATATCATGTTTCAATACCTGTGTTAGTCCATGTTCATTTGATCTACCAATTACATCTTTGTGTCAGTTTCATTTCGTTGATGGGGGATACATCAAGGCCCTCCTTCGACGAGTCTATTCCTGTCGACTTCAACACATTATCTAGGAACAAGACCTAGAAACCAATTAGTACCTTGGGACCTACATGCCTCAATGGCAGGCCTCCTCACATCCGACAGTGAGTTTACATCATTGACCTCTGATCGGATGATTCCACGGATGTTTGACTTCATCTCATCTATTCACATTCGTCAGAATGTACTAGAGTACCTTGGGAATCATTGACATCAATGGTGATCTCCCTCGCGTTTGTTAACGGTTTACATCATTGACCGATAATCAAGTGGTTTCTGCCATGTTTGACATCATGACATCTATTCGCATGGTTAGATTCGTACTACATCGGGATCTGTAAGAAGACCCTATGTTGAGTCATCACTCTTATATGTACTTTTCCCAGGTTGTGAAGGAGTTCTTTTGAACTATGACACATATACTGTTACATAGATCCACTTTGTACTGGTCGTGGCTATGTCTTGTCATCTCGTAGATCCATTGTGTATTCTCCGTGGCTACGATCAGTTCAGGTCATAGGAGTACAGATCCACATCGTATCTTCAGTGGCTATACCTTTTGTCAATATAATTATGGATGTGCAGTGTATTTTATGGCGGCCATACATAAAAAGTCTTTATCACTCAAGCATAGGTATGCCTGCCTTGGGTTTTGAAACATGTCATAATATTTGTTTGATGGTTGTGTGCAGCTTTTTCTGGTTTCTTTGCGTACATACCCTTGCTCGAAAAAGTCTACAAAGTACTTCAGTCATCATCGTATTCTAACTTCATACTTTGGGGGCAATCTATTACAAATCAAAATTACTCACTTCGATAGTGTCGCAAGTGTCGTCATTACAAGTGTTGTAAGTGTCGCAAGTGTCGTCATTACAAGTGTTGTAAGTGTCGCATCTTCTCCGCAAGTGTCGTATCTTGACCACAAGTGTTGCAAGTGTCACAAACATCATACTGCCATCTTGCCTATGTCGTGCCTCAAACGACATCATAAATACACTTAAGACACCTCAAAGACCAGTTTTGAAGAAGAGAAATCAGTTGACAAGGAGTACAAACCTTTTTCCACTGAAAGAACCACTAAAAAATGGATTTTGGAGAGGAGCGCTCCCCTACCCACTGTCAGGGAGTGTTGGTGCTCCCTGAGCCTCTTTGGGGGAGTGTTTGAGTGCTCTGTGCACCCTTTTGGGGGAGCGCTACCCTTTTTGAGCAAGTTTTGTCTTTGTTGAGACAAATCAGGGAAGAATCCCTCAATTCCTGAAGGATGTTGGATTCGAATAGATGGTCAAGGCATGATCTTAGGGAAGATCCTCAACTGAAGGAGAGGAATCCTCAACTTATCCCAAAGATCTCTCAAATGGTTGGACCTCTCCAAGGTTATATAAGGAGGCCTTCTAATGGTGAAAGGTACATGGGGAAGAAACTAGAGATTGATACCAAACTTATGATCCTATAAGTGGTATTGACATGGAAAAGATTGGAGATGTGAAACTTATGACCTCATAAGTGAGATGTCATCAAAGCAATTAGTGTAGATTACTTGAGAAAATGCGTTGGACAAGGAGAAATGGAAGAAGTTGTTGCACCCTCGTCAAAGGATTGTAAGTACTTTTGCTTGTTCTCATCAATATATCAATGCTTGACCTGTTTCTTTCAAACTGATGTTTGTTCCACATGAGTTTGTCTGCAGTAGATGGATCTATATTTGAGCTAATATCAGTAGAGTATGAAGTCCATTGTATCTTTGTTTGTTCTACAGGACCTATCAGGGAGCTCAGGATCGAAGCTCAGCCTGGACTTTGCGAGGACAAATGCCATTAACAAAGTGCATATCTTTCTTCTTCCCCTTCATGTATTAGCTTGATTAGATCTAAAAGGATGCCAGTGTCCATGTTAAGCACTTTTATGTCTTAGCCATAGGAGTCTAGAGACCAAGATGGAATCCACTTGTCTGTAGGGGGATTCACCTACAACACCTGGCACTTGTGTCCCGGTACCCATGGATCTTTGCAGTGGAAACAAAGATTCTTTCTCCTTAGCTCATTTCTTATTGCCTCGTCCAACCTTTGCTTACCCATACCTTCCTTCCCAGTAGGCTTCTTGTCCTTTCCTTTCTGTGGAATAAAGGGTTTGGAAAAAAAAATTGTTTTTTGGACTGCGCCCTCCATGTCCCTTGTCCTGACAATAGCATCATGCAAGGTCTCAGGCTTGAAAGCCTTTACCCAACCATGAAGTGGTTCTAACAACCCCTCAATGAACAACATGAGAAGCCTCTACTCTGATATATCTGACACTGTCACTGCTAGCTTATGAAACTCTGTGATGTAACCATATGGCAACCCCCCTTGTTTGAGTTGTGCTAACTCTTTGAAATGTAGCTATGGATCCTTTTTATCAAACCTCTCCATTAACTTTTGAGTGAATTCCAAATAGGAGGTGATATTCGCATGTCCTAGCATGACCAACCCATGGTACCACCACTCGTGGGCTTCTCCGTCAAGGTGCAGAGTAGCGAATTCGATCGCTTTGGCCTCGGTCATAGGGTTGAGTTGGAAGTATGTATCTAGTTTTTGTACCCATTCCCTGGATGTGCTCCTATTAGACCCATCGAAGGAAGGAATGGATAGCTTCCCCAGCTTACATGCTAGATCCTTGTTTTGTTGCACCAAGTTATGATGCCTTGGTCTATTCCTATATTTGATTGTGCAGAAGTCCTGAAGTGGCATGGCTACCTGAAACGCATCACCTAGGGCTTGATATTCTCTCAGATAGTCCTGAAAAGTTTCACCTGGAACTTGTTGACCTTGATTTTTCGTTGGTAGGTTTCCCAAAAATTTTGGTAAAATAGGTCTAGGGACTGTTCTGCTAGTGGTCCTAGCACCAATCTACATAGGGATCCCGGTATTGTTAAGTACGGGAATCTCATTATTGTTCTCGGCTTTGTTATCCCCCACTTTCAGGGATAACTAGGAGATCATGTCTCTAGGCCCACAGGTCCTAGACATGGAATACCGAGAGAAGGATTGACTTGAGCATGGCCCTGGAGGGCCCACCTTTTCTTCTTCCATCACCTTTATCTTGTCAGCAGCAGCAGCATCCATCACCATCGGCTAGATCCCGTATCAAAAAAGGTTCTTGCTCCATGAGGTAATTAGTCCAAGTATCATGGTATGTGTCACTTTTGATCATTAAAACCTTTAAATATATGCATCTGATTCCTTTTATTTCTAACAACTGCTTGGACCTTACATGTGCCCACTTGACCATGTTTGGGGGGATTGACAGGGTTCCCTAGCAAGCATGTGTCTGTAGGTTTTGGTTTTCCACTGGGGGATTTCTGAAAAGCCATCATCCGCTCCTGTCATAACACCATTGTTTCATCTTATTTCCCACTCACTTATCTCATTCCCCTTGTCTGGGCATTGGGTTGACCTATTTTTAGGACTGCACCTTATCTCATGGGAAGAAAGGGCTAAAGGCCCAGAAGGTAAAAGAAAGCTGGTAAAATATAAAAGCCTAGAATAAAACCTCGAGATGCTTCACCCAGGGATCCTTGTCTCATGTCCCCTGATAGAGAAATTTTCAGCCATTGAAGAAGGAAGAAAGAGCCTAGCCATAGCTACACTCCTATTTCTTCTTCCCTTTTTGTTGGTCGTACTTTTACAAGCTGAGAAGAAGGAGATGTCTTGAAGCCTAGTGTTTCTACACTTTAGGGATGATTTTTCTAGGGTTTTCTAGTAGAGCCTTGTTGCTTCAAAACTTTGTCTTATCAAACCCTCCTATCTTAGTTTATCTTTTATGCTAGCCGTTTTTTAATCTAAGAAAGGAGGAGAGAGCACGAGGCCTTGCCATAGAAACACCAGAGCGAGCCTCTCTCCCCTAGGGTTTTTATTCTGAGGCCTTGCCATAGGAACACCTCAGAACTCTTCCCTCTAGTTCTTGGTCGTTGACTCCTTCAACCTTTGCATCCTTCACTTTTGACTCCTATAAACCCTAAGGCGTTGATCTAAAGTCCTCCAACGTTGAAGTGAAACTTGATTACAACACTCTCAAAACCTTTGAATTTAAAACCCTAACTACACTAACCCTAAGTGTTGTCATCATCCTTGGTTATTACATCTTTAGTGCAGCTAGACGTTTTGTTTATGAGAAATTGAATAGTGATTAAGGAATTTATTGAATGAAGTATTGATTGGTTACATTGAATGCCATACTGTTCCAATATTTATTGGTTAAGTGTTATAATTTCCATTGCTATTGATAAACATTGACTTCGTCAACATTTATTGCTAATTGCTTATATGTTATTCATATAGTCATCTATTATATGAAGTACTAACCCCATTGAGATATAGCTTGCATATATCAGTTTGTTGTTGCTTTGTTCCAGGCAGGTAAAATTTCTTTGGGGGTTTACTTTAATTTGGTCTTTGGCCGGACTATCTGCTCGGTGGTGACTTGTGAGGGGGGGATTACTTATCTTTGTTTTATTATCCTCTTGCCTCCTCAAAACCCCAGGTCATCGGGGACGTCTCCCCTGGGCCTCACCTCCCTAAATAGAAAGAACCATCCCATCGTGGTGACATTGGGTGGGATTGGTTCATGTTACGCCAGTTTGGCTCTCTATCTTATAGCCTTTTATCCTTGCTACAAACTGCGCGATAACAGGCTCCATTATTCACATTGGACCCCCTTTCTCTGTTGTTACTCCCATGATTCTGATTGGTTTGATTGGAGAGAAGTTGAGTAAGTTGTTGTTGTTCAGTTGCTAAGCTCTCCAAGATCCGCATTCCCCTTTCCTCATTGGCATCACCCATGTTTTCCACTTATCCAACCTCCAGTTGATTTTCCCTTACTTCTTCCTCTTCAAAAATGTTTTATGCCCCTCATTGCCTTCTACTTCTATATGTGACACCGAGAAATCTATTTTCTTCACCTCTCATTAACAACAAGCCCTCTTCAGGTTGGCAAGAAAGAGGGCTCTAGTACCACTGTAAAGTACCTTGCTAAATATTCTGTTATGTTTTTTTGTTTTTTTTTAGTTCTTGGTTCAGGTATTAAGACAAACAGTTTGCATCAAACACTCTATTCACACATTGAACACAAACTCTGCTACATGAATGTAAAGGACACCAAAATAATTCTACTGCTACCTTCACATTTCAACTCTGTTTTTCTCTTTAACATGTAACAATGCACATAATACAAATATCCTCATAAACAATGCTATGGGATTTGTTTAATGTCAACGCTCATTATTTTTTCAAGGGGCTCCAAACAGTAACATAAATAAACATGATTTCTTGATTTGTTCAGAAAATAAAATGGCTTCTTATAATGAAGAAATATGGACAGCAAGCACCTTATCAGTATGTTGGTCTGTAATACAAATTTATGCCTTTGTTGATGGGTATTGAAACAACAACTAGATTATCCTGGACAACAACCAAATTCACATTGTTTCTAGCGCCTCCCACATACATACAACAACGTCCAAGCACCAAGAGGCTCAACCAGAGAAGAGCCACGACCCAACCATGAAAGACTTGGTTCCCAGATCTAATATAAAGTGTCTAGCAAGTAGAATACACCCAACAAGGTAATAAATTGTTGGCCATCAATCGAAATCAACCCCAATGGCTCCAATATTCACTTAGCAAGTGTTCACGACCTCCTTGAGACACCAACTCTACCCACAAGAAGAATGACGTTGCCTCTCATCATAATTTACGCCCAGCTGCAAGGAACACACCTAGGTTGAAGAGATTCGTCCCTCTATTCATCCACAACTCGTCCCTCAAAGGAACTCGACCTCCAACCACAAGGAATGTGAGCTCCAATTGCCAAAAATGCAGTCTAGACGTTGCTCGACCTCTCCCAAAACTCAAATCGACTTCTTCAAGCAAAAAACCCAGATGCCACAAGTAAATCTCAGCCCCCAAGAATGAGAACTTCACTATCCAAGAAGAACTACTTTGTCTCACTGAAGCGCAATAAATAAATCTATGTGATCTCTTGCTCGAATGGACTAACTAGGGTGGATGGTCTCACCACTAAAGCCAATCTCTGAAAATCCTCCTAGGGTTTTCGTCCCAAGAGTTCCAAAACCAAAATGAGCTCTCTCGGTGAGAAAATTAGAAAATACCAATGCTACAATGAGAGAGAGCGCCCTCCTTTTTCCCTTTTATTCATTTGTTGACTCTTTTGCAACCCTTTTACCCTTTTAATCAATTTAAGTGATGTTTCATATTCTTCCTAAGTCACTTTAGGTGCTTTTCCCCCTTTATAATTATCTAATTTCGTTTTGTTAGGCAATTTTCCCCTTAGGACATTAAATAATTAATTAATTCCCTTCTTAAGGATTGTAGCCTACGAGAATCACTTAGGCTACTGTGTCCGAGTCCCATGATCACTCGGAAGGGGACATTACATTCTCTTCATTTTCTAGTTTACAAGTCTTTTATTGCAAAGTATCTTGGAGGAGTACAAGGGTGTACACCCTCCTTGATCTACCTTGAGTTTGGTTTACATGCCCTAAGGAGGAAGAGGGTTTACACCCCTAGGGATCTTATGTTTTTATGTTTCAATGTAGGCACAAGTCTGACCAGTAGATATTGAGGTTCTCATGCACTCTACGATGAGTAGATGTCCCGGAGGAGGAGCCAGATGTTATCCCTAATATCTAGGGATAACTAAGGAGATGATGTCTCGAGGCCCTCAGATTGTAGACATGGAGTACCGAGAGACATATTATTGACAACGTCCACATGCACAGACAGAGACCCACTTCACCACCACACATCTTGGATTCGTGACGATGGCATCAACCACATTAGCTTGCTTCCAGAAGATGATGGGTCTTGCTCGATGAGGTACAAGTCAGGTATAATTTGTGGTAAGTGTCACTCTAATATTTGAATCATTTGAGTATGTAGCATTTAAAGCTACTTTTGATAATAGAATGTATGCTTGGAAATTATGCTCTTTGCCCTGTTTCACCTTGGTGGTTGACATTGGGCCCTAGTAAGTGGTCACCCTTAGGGATGGGTTTGCTACTAGGAGGTCTCCTCAAGGAGTCATCGTACCATTCCCGATTATATTTACCATTTTCCACATTTCATCCTTTTCGACTCCTTGTCTTTTGGGATTTTTGGGTGTTCTGACCTAAGAAGGGATTGTACCTCATTTCATGGGAAGAAGGGGCTGAAGGCCCAGAGGTTTGTACCTGGAAAAAGATAAAAGCCAATAATAAACCTTCTAGATGCTCGACCAAAGATCCCGAGGACAATGAAATCTCTCTCCTAAGAAACCGATGGGACCCATAAAAATAACAATATAAAAATGCCAACCAAGGTAGAGCGTGTGTGGGAAATGTTTTTCATGCTTAGGTAGAATTCCCACACATTTGTTTTCAACTTGGGGAAGCATAGTGTGACTAGGGTAGAGTCAAGGTGGGCAATGTCTTTCATTCTTAGGTAGAAGTCCCACCTTGGCTTCAACCTGGAAACATCTTAAATAATCAATGGCAATAATTGAGCTTGGAAAAACGTTGCATTGAAAATGAAGGTGCAACACACCCTCTACAAAGGCACCCATAAATGAGACAATACGAACCCTTGTATGTCATGAAACCCATGCCCAAAATTCTTACCCCCATCCACTTCATATTCTCCACATGACTTGGAGAGGTTTCCACCTAGGAAACACTCCTTGACTTAAGGACTGATTCATCCAATAGGTCACCTTGTCAACCCTCCCATACCTAAACTTGGCAAATTACATAGGGTATTTTAGCACTTGTTTAATTCGATGAGGTAGTTTTTGATGTACATGCTTAGATGCCTCTTATATTAAAAGTGATTTTACTTGCCATGTTGTTTTGACTTGAGATCCTTGGAGGGTGCACTTGTCTGTCTTTGTTGGACCTTGTTGATGGATGTTTTGAAGGAACAAGCCCAACTTGGGCCTTCTTTGGGGCAAGGAGTCCACCAGTTGGATGCCATGGCCCAGACCTTGGTGCAATACATCAGATGAGCATTGATTTTGGAGGCAAAGGAAGAGACCTTGGAGGACCTCACTGAGCCCTTACAAACCCAATGATTTGCCTTTGGAGGCTAAAACGTCATCTTGGAGGGATTGACGTTACCCTAGGGCTAGGGTTTTGGTGGTGATGTGATGTTTGATGGGAACTTGGCACCTGTGATGAGGAAAATCCCTTTTAGCTTGCAGAGAGGACCCCGACACATGAGGGGAAGGCCTTTGGAGGCCCAATGATTTCATCCTCAAGCTCAACGACTTGTTAAAGTGACCAAGACGTCATCCTAGAAGGGGTTGACGTCATGTTTTAGAGGTTTTTTTGTGCATTTTTAAAGTTAAAATTAAATTTACTTTGTAAAGGGGAAAAATAAAGGGGGAATGGCTCCCTTATTTTGTGGTTTACCCTAATCTATGTGGACAAACTCTTTTTAGGAGTTTTGTATAAATAAGGATCAATTTCATTTCATTTTGACATAGCCCTCTCATTAGAGAAGACTACTTGGCTGAAATTTGTGCCCTACTTGGGCAATTTGGATTATCTCTCTTTTGTGAATCATTCTTTGGATGATTTGTTATGGTATAGTATGGATATAAGATGGTGTGCACCTCTTGGAGGCTTGTTTTCTTGCTTATGGATGGACATTGCTTGGTAAACTAGGGTTTGATCTTGCATTTTTTGGAATTAGTAAGGAATTTTTTGCATTTTGTTTGTGTTTTCTTCTATTTTCATTGTTAATATTGTCTCAAACCCTTGGAGGAGTATAATAGCATGCACCCTCCACCAAGGTTCATGTCATTTACTAGTTTATAAGCCATTTTTTACAAGGTTTCTAGGAGGAGTAAAAGGGCTTACACCGTCCTAGCCTTACCTTAGTTGGTTTTGCATGCTCTACAGAGTAGAAGAGCCTACACCCCTAGTGATATTGTGGATCTAACTCTTACATCCAAGACTCCATTTACCCAATAGATACAAAGCACTAATCTAAAAATTGCATTGGAGAAACAAATTGTTACATTGGAATGCGTGATTTTATGAGATATTCAAATTGTTTAAAGTGGAATCAATTATTTTCCTTAATAGCTTGCTTGAGACACTAGGGCGTTTTGATTGGTTAAGGACATCTTATTTCTATTATGAACTTTATGCGACATCCATTAGGGCTGTAGCAAACTCATTTAAACTTCTTTCTCTTACTCACTTTTCAACCATCAAAAATTGCCAAAAAACTGCCATAATAATCTACTAATCTTAATGCATCTTTTGGGTGGTTTATTTGTGATTTTTGGTGTTGGGATTTTGTTGTTGTAGAAACATTTTTCTACTGACATAAGTCTATCATAATATCTCTTCAATAACTTCTCTTAACAACCTTACTTTATCACTAAAGTCTAGCTTTATCTTACTTGAGTTATACTAGTCATTGCTAGCTTAATCTCTTGCATCTTTACTTGATTTTCAACGACGTATCTAGAGGCTTCTATATCATTTAATTGTTAAATTATATCATTGTTTACTGCTGCTATGTAGGACATCAAGCTTCACTTGCTTTTCCATTAGAATATTGGGCTCGTATACTTGTCTTTCTCTTGTCTCGGGTAGGTAGAATTATTTTATGCAGGTACTCAAGCATTTGGAAACCATTGACCATCACCACAACTTGTTTCCAATCCATCTTCCACTTCTTAGCTTGAACTATAGGGGCATCATCTTCCATTACTCCACTTTCCATCTCATTTCCCCCTAGGGTCACCCGAGATACCCCCCTTGTGTAGGATTTCTCCTTCACTAAAGTGAGGGGAGTACTTACCTAAGGTGAAAGTGGGTAGGTATTCCCATAGTTCTCACCATTTTGTGGATTAGGTTGGGATTTTCCCAACCTACAATTTGTGCGATAACATTTTGGTGTCGTTGCCACGAAGGATTTTGAATACTCTTTTGTACCCTAACGACATCTTGGCAAAATCTTTGATCCTAAATCCTTTACCCCCGACTTGACTGGCGACTCCACTTGAGGGAAGTTCCCTTTCCATTTCCCTTCTTGATGAGATGAATCTCTCATATGGAAAATCCACCTTCCCAGAATCCTTCATCCAAAAACACTCTTTCCCTTGGAAGATTCAGACCTTCCAAAACCTACCAAATAAGGCCTCCTCTCCACTCTCCCTTTGTCAATCTAATTTTTCACGGTAATCTCCCACTTACACCAATCGGTCGTCGTTGGGAAAAGGACCTCTATAACCCCTTGAACATGGAAGCCATTGTTGGATATCCCAATACCATGCCTAAAGAGATTAACAAATGGTTGTGAAAGTTTTATGGAAATAATCTAATCACCACATAACAACATCTACATGTTGTTGCTCGAGACATGCAGAATGAAGGAGTAGAACATGATTTTGTTGCAATGAAGATGTTAGCAACATCTCTCACTGAAGATGCCCAAAGGTGGTTTGACGGCTTAC
>SNQJ01S0284903.1:0-11022 GCA_010110895.2 Picea sitchensis | reverse complement strand
ACATCTCTTTGTCAAAGAACTTTGATTTTGAAGATGTATGAGAACTATCAATGTTTGAAGCTTCCTCCATCCTTGCAACATATCAAACTTCAACACAAAACTTACACAATAATACCAACAGCTAAATCTCAAGCTATCAATGGAAAACACTTGAGCAAAACAAACTATGCTCTGATACCACCTAATCTGAAAATAGAAGGCTGACTTGTTATGCTATGCAAGCACCCTCTACTTCATTAAAATAAACTTTACAGGACCTTGCTTCATGTGTTAAAATATGCAAGATAGATTATGTGTTAAGTTCATGTTTCTTCCTTTAAATGTTCATGTGTGAGAAAATGTTGTTTTAAATGGTTAAATATTTTCTTTAAATAAATACACAACAACATAACTTGCAGCAAATAAACCATCAAACTCACAACAATAACAACATGATAAAGGAGTTCACCTCTCTCCGGCTACATCTCCTTGAGCCTTCATCAATGGACTTGGCTCTCTGGGATTAATTGTCAAAAATTCTTTTACAAGATTCTTCTCAACTCCAATGGAAATTATGGCTATACCATTGGGATCAGAATACATAAAAACCCCAAAAATGACTAATAAAACTCTGAAAACAGATCATGGCTCATCCGGGCATGACCTCTTCTACATGTGGCCTTAAGCTTCCCTGAGTTTCTCTTTGGAAAAAAAACCTGTAAAAGTCCTCAAAAACCTCTGAAACCTGTCCCAATGTGTTCAGAGCATAACAATTAGCCAAAAATGACTATTCAGTCACAGAAAACAAACTTGGACTCACCAAAATATGACCTCAATCAATGAGGGCTTCAAGCTCCCTAGAGCTTCCTGAAACTTCAATGGTTAAAAACCTATAAAGGAAGTATTCAAATGGCTGTGAAAATAGTTCCAATGGATTCAAAACATCCAAAAACCCCTAGCTAGGATTTTACGGCACCTCATTCAGCCAAAAAAAATGAAGAAGATAGGCCTCCTGCCATTCTCTTCCTTCAAGCTTGCTGTCACTGGGTCACCAAAATGCACCTCCTATATGTTTAACCCAGAACACGCTCCAAAATGCGTGCTTAAACCCAGCACACACCACTTTCCAAACTGTAGTATGGTTATGGGCGTGCCAGCCCCTAACCGCCAAACTCTCGGGCACATGCGGTCACCATATGACCTCGGGCTAGCAAAAAAAAAACTCAACCGTATCAAAACTCCCGCGCTCTCTGTTGTGGTCGCATGCAGTCACACATATAACCACGAGATAATCATTTGAAAACCTCACACATGCAACAATGGAGGGTATGGTCGTATGGTAGTGTAAGTGTGATCGGGGGCTAGGGCTAAGCCCCAGCCTGGACCCCCGCGCCGACCACAACATAAATCAAATTTAAATACATTGTAAAACATATAATTTACAAGGAACACCATGTGGGCTAGTGGTAGCCCACACTCTTCCAAAGCGCAGAACCATAGGGGAGGTCTGGGGTTCGACTCCCACAGACTCCATAAAACTTTGAATAACAAACCACTACCAATAACGGGGTGCCATGTGGCAACCCATGACTGGGCCACGTGGCACCAAAACACTTGCCAAAATAATGCCACATGTCGTCAAATGATTCGACCACATATGTCAATAACAGAATGCCACGTCACCAAGTGCCACCTGGACATATGACCTCTGCCACATCAACATATGATCATGCCACGTCAGCATCCATACGGACTGCACAGTCAGCGTCCCTTTTTTTTACCTGTTTGGTGATTCGAACAGATCGTGATATCTCTCACTCCTGACGTCCGTTTGAACCCAAACGAGTTGCGTTGGGTTCATGATGATGAGGGCTACTCTCTCGTTTGTTTTGAGGCAATTATAAGAACGTTGATTTTTGAGCTAAAATTTGACCCCTGGTCCAGATTTTGATCACTACTGCCCAAAGTCATTGTTTGGCTTGGAGGCATTGGAGGAAAAACTTGTTGGTTACAAGTGCACATGAATGGAGGATAAATGTAATCTTGAATATTATTATTGAGAATGTATCCTCATCATCCAATTGAGCATAAGGAAAAAAATTGTAAAGTAGAATGACTAAGTACGATGGGGAGGCCAAGAGACCTAGCCATAACCTAATTGTAAGTTCAGATCATCCGAGGGCCCAACCACAAATTCAATGGTTCATCTCATTATAAGGACTAGCTACAAAGTGAATGGTTGACTTTGCAACTGGTCCCTTTGGTGACTAGAACCCATAATCGGGTTAAGGATAGTCAACCAAGTGTCGATTAGGTAGAAGACTAAGAATAATAAGGAATTATTATAAAAGGAACCTTTGCACTCTTGGAAATGGTTTTCATTTTGGCATTATAATATATCTTGATACGGTTCTCTTTGTATATGTTCTTATACTTTTGCAAGTTTTGGATGGTTGTGTTCTATTCCCTTCATTCATAGTTTTCTGAAACCTTGGGGGGATCAATGTTGTAGTCTATAGACTATTCATGTGCTTGCAATATCTATGCTTACTTACCTTATGCATCCTTAGAAACTTTCTATGAAGAAGCTATCTCTCGACGACTTGTATGTTATCCTTGGATTCTAAGAATTTGCCTAGGGTTTGTGCATATGTTAGTTGGTGGACTATTCTCCATTCTTTGTGTACTTCTCCTTGTGTTTCATGTCCATCGGTTCTTGAAATGCTCTGTGTCATAAGGATATATTAGTATTAGACTAGTTGCTAGAATAGTTTCATCTTGCATTTCATTCTTTGTTGCAATTAATCTAGAATTATGAATCCATATTACGATAATTGAGCCATAACTAGAGGATTCACCATTTTCAACAAAGGAAGGTATAATTGTGCCCTTTCACCTAGTGAACTTGTGAAGTTGAAGAGGGACATTTTCTCATATAAATAATATGAAAATCATATTCAGTTCAATGGAGATTAAATACATCTACAAAATCGTTTATGAAAATGTCCACACACACGTATACATAGTATAGCTCTAAAGTTCATGTGTCTATTGTTTTTCTATAACTTTTGAATATATAAAAATAATGTTGCACTAGTAAATAATATAATTCTTAAGTAATGTGAGCATACATAGATATGCATTACATGAGTTTGTTTGTTTGTTTGTTGGATAGTTTCTAGATATTGAGGGTTTGGGATGGGGTAGGGTTTCCCAGCCCCCACAGGGGATGAAAAATAGAGGCCTAGATCGGGTCACTGGGGATCTGAGACTAGGGTAGTTAATACTTTTGGGGAAGTGGAGAGTGACTTTAGGGTACAAGGTAGGTATTGGCGTGTGTTATTAAAATATTGGATGGGATGGAGATTGACGTGGGTGATCAGTTGATGCATCATTCAAAGGATCAGTGGTGGAACCATAAGGGATTGCACAAGTCAGATGCATAGTACATGGTTGAGTTATCATTATATAAACAGACTTTAAGGCATGTAGGTGAGAAGATAGGGGTTGTGGGTAATGAATGGGATGAAAGTACATTAGCTGAGACACTTGGTTTTTTCTCGACCGATCAGGCGAGAAATAGTACACTAGATGGAATAAATGACTTTTTGTCTAGGGAAGCGGACTTCATGGGGAAATCCAAGGACGGGAAGAAAAATGGTTTTTCCCTTGCATTGCGATCTGCAGTGGGGTTGAGGCAGGTGTGCAAGCTAGATGGGGGAAATGTTAGAGGTCCTGACTCTTTTGAATGGGATTTGAGAATGAGCGATGTGCTTCGAAACAGAGGGCTGAAGGGACTTCTCATCTAGAGAAGGGGATAAGCGAAGGGGTGGAAGCGACGACTGAAGAGAAGGGTCTATTAGATGTCAGGGTGTGGATAGAGAGTGGTTATACAGACAATGGTATATACATCGACCTTTGTAGGAAACTTGCACAAATAGTTTTAGTGATGGGGGAGCACCGCCATCTCATATCCTCTGGCAGGGGGCTGACCTAATGTGGACAAGAAGATACTAGTAATATTATTAGTTCTCAGCTAGCCTAGGGGGGAGGTGGGAATTATTATCAGATGGAAGGGGGCAGTGGTGGAGCGGAGCCGACTATTGTAGGGATTCATGAGAAAATAAGACACTAAAAGGTCCTAAGGTGTGGAAGCCTAAAAAACGGAAGCCATCAGTGACCCTAGGGAGGGATATTGGGATGGATGTGGTAAGAATTTTTACCTTACGAGGGCTGGTTGGAAAATCTAGTTACTTGACTTTGGGGGAAAAGGATATTCTCGACTAGGTCAAAGTTAAATGGGAGCCACTGTTAGGTTATGCATCAGAGACATACATCTTACTGAAGGGATTGTTCTGCTTCATCTTCAGGATCAAAGAATATCTAGAGAAGGTGCTTCAATAGTTTTGGGTGGTAAATGGAGGAAGCCTGATGATGAAACACTGGCACCTGGCACTCAACCTAGAGAAATAAATTTTCAGGCTACGCCACTTGTAGGTTCTCTTACTAGGTTGTCACCTTGCCTTATGGAGTGAAGAAGCATTCAAACTAATCGGGAATTCCATAGGTAATTTTTTACATGTGAATATAGAATAGTTGGGGGGGGTTGATCGTCGAATGGGAAAATTGTTGGTCGAAATGGACACCTTCAAAGGATTTGCAGAGGAGATAGTCATTAAGTGGCAGGACTTAAAGATTATGAAAAGGTTGGATTATGTTGGAGTTCCTTTTAGGTTCTCGAGATGCAAAGAAACGGGTCACTGGCACTATCAATGCGTGGATGTTGTGGCACTAAAATATTCCTCTACGGATGGGTCTGCGAGGATGACAGTCCCATAAAAGTCATACGAGATAGAAATGGAGAGCGATTGGAATGACACTATCGTTGTGGAAAGCGAAGGAAATAGTGGTAAGTTACACACCTGCCCACCTCTACATAATTTTTCCACGCATCAATTAAACTTTCAAGAGGAGTCAGGGATAATATTAGAGAACCTGGGTGGTGAGCCAAAATTGAAGGGCGAGCTAGGTGAAAATTAATTACATAGGAGAGATCACAGTCGGGTTGAATTTGTATTTGGGGAGAACCTCCGTGACGTGGGATGTAATTTTGAAATGATGAGGGATAAAACACTAGTGGTAGTCATGGGATTGGGGGAGGTAAATTTATCCATAGACTCTATGGTGTAGGTAGGAGTTGGAAGAAGCCAATTTTCCTCTATAGTTGAGCGTGAGAGCAAAGGACTTTCAAAATTTTAAGTTTGTGCACAATTGTATGCATGCGGGAGACACACCTTTAAAAATATATGCTATGAAACATTTGCCTTTTCAAGGGGAGACATGTTTATTGTTAGACACTCAAGGTGGTGAGAATTTTTCGAAGGGCAAGCTGGGTGATTTTTCTTTACATAGGAGAGTTGACAGTCCTCTAGAGAATGTTTTGGGGGTGAATTGGGGAGGCATGGGATCAAATTTAGTAGTGGGGAGAGACAAAAATCCAAGGGAAGACATAGGATTGAGGGTGGTGACTGAGCCCATAGACTCAATCACAGAGTTAGGACTTGGGATAAGCCCACTTTCCATTGTAGCAGAGCACAATAGAAATGGAAAGACATAATTTTTGGTTGTAAAGTGTCAGAACAAACTGTTGTATACGAGTGAAGGGGGAATGCGTGGGAAGAATGATAGGGACTGCACAATCGCAAACCTTCCTTCATAGTTAAGAGATTGGCATACTTCTCTAGGGGTGGAAATAATTCTTGATGCGGTCAATAGAACCACAAATGGTATCTCCAGAATGGGGATGACAGGGAAGGGAGTTAGCTGTTTGGGTGTGATTGTTGCATTGGATGATGAGAAAAGTAGTAGTATGATCACTAGAGAAAGGGGGTTGACTGGGCAAAATGGTAGGATTTTCTCGGATGAGGACTTTCCGAAGTTGACAAATGATTAGATTAAAAAACCAATGGCGGTCTCCAAAACTGTAGTGGGTGTGGGTAATTCTTTTGGAAACTATAGGCAGGTTTCAGTAGAAAAGGGAGTTAGCATTAGAGAGGTGGATAATTTTGTAGAGTCTTCTAGCATGAGTTTGGGGACTTCTATGAGAGACTTATCAAAATATGATCTATTTTCGCCTGGTATGACGGAGGAGGGGGATTCCCTTCTAAATTATTTACCTTCATACAGGGAGGCTTTAACTCGTACGCAACTACCTATTTACATTGGTGGGGAGTTATTGCCCATCCCTACTGAAAATAAAGGGAAGGTGGAGGGGGACAGGGGTCTGGTGTCTAGTGGACGGGGTTGTGAGGATGCCCTATTAAAAGGGGCAGTTTTAGGTGGTATGGAAACATGCTTCTTTCCCATAAAAACTAGGAGTGCAAGGAGAGGGGGAAAAGTGAAGGAAATTACATTTATGCCTAGCCTAGAGGTTGCAATTGGTCCTAGGGTGCTTAGATCTCAGAAAGCCATGACCAAAGTGAAAATATGATAGTGGCCTCATTAACTATGAGGGGAGTGGGGGGCTCCCTAAAGTCTTTAACCCTCGCTAGGTTCTTAGAGAAAAATAAACTAGATATTTTACACATTCAAGAAACCATGGTAGGGGCAACAAAAGCAAGGGAAGTTTGTGCAAAACTACTTCCTAATTGGAATTTCTATGGTATTGATTCTATTGGTCACTCGGGCGGACTACTCACAGCTTGGAATCCCTGAAAGGCATATTTTAATGCATTCTTCATGCTGACAGGGATTTTCCTGGAGGGTGTCGTAAAAGACACTAAACTAAAGGTAAAATTGATCAACTATTACAGGCCATATGCTAACAGAGTAGTATTTTGGGAATAATTAAAAAGAGTAGGTATTTTTTATGAGGAAAATTTGATTATGGGGGGAGACCTCAATTTTACCTTATATAGTAAGGAAGTATGGGGTGTTGTTGTGCGGGTGGATCCTTTAAAAAAAAAATTTAGTAATCTGGTACAAACTGGTGGATTAATTGATTCTAAGCTAGTAAAAATTCTTCTGATTTGGAGGAATGGAAGAAAAGGCCAAGACTACATTGCAAAAAGGATGGATCGGTTTCTAATATCTGAGAAGCTTGTTTCATCAGGAATTAGATATCAATCCTGGACCTGCAATGAAAAGATCTCGGACCACATGCCTATATTGTTACAATTGGAATTTGGCAAGGACACTATAAGATACCCTTTTAAATTTAATGCAGTTTGCCTGGAGGAACAATATTTCATAAGCTTTGTTAGAAACATGTGGGAGGATTTGATCGGAACGTAGGCCCTAAAACCAATGGAGTCATTGGTAAAAAAGTTAAAAAGACTGAAGAGCTTGGTGATCGTATGGGAAAGAAAGAAAAAAGTTGAAGGCAAGCAAGAGTTGGTACAGTTGGAAGCAGAATTAGATCAATTATATGCAGATTTGCCTGTAGTGTTTGTGGAGGAAAAGGATAAGTTAATTATTTTGGATAAAGAGAAGAGAAAATTGACACTCCTTAAACAAGAAGAGGAGACTTGGAGACAGAAATGTAGGGTAAACTGGTTGGTAGCAGGTGACAAAAATAAAAAATTATTTCATGCATATGCAAATTCAAGGAAACAGATAAACACTAACTGGGATATCACTAAGGGAGATGGAACGACTATCTCAAACAACACTGATCTTCATAAGGAAGCTGTAGACTATTTCCAGAACATGTTTAAAGCACAAGGAAATTTCGTAATTACAAATCAACTAGAAGTATTAAGAAATTACCTGAGGATGTTCACTGAGGAAGAGGGAATCAAATTAG
The DNA here is from genome assembly GCA_010110895.2 of Picea sitchensis. Classification (NCBI taxonomy): domain Eukaryota; kingdom Viridiplantae; phylum Streptophyta; class Pinopsida; order Pinales; family Pinaceae; genus Picea; species Picea sitchensis. Next base: position 3,239 of record SNQJ01S0284903.1, on the reverse strand, counting down.
TTGAACCTATATCTTTGAATGAAGTACAAAAAACTCTAAAAGGTTTTCAGTGTTCAAAAATCCTTGGGCCGGATGGCTGCACTGTTGAGTTCATTTTGGCATTTTTCGATCCGATGGGAAATGAATTATTGGAGGTGTTGGAAGAAACTAGAAGGGAAGGGAAAGTGTTAGAAGCATTGAATGTGACTTTTATTGCACTAATCCCAAAAAGTGATCAACCAGACACTTTTGGTGGATTTAGGCCTATAGCAATGTGCAATCTAGTATATAAGATCATCACAAAAATAATTGCTACGAGATTAAAAGCAACTCTGTTCATTGACATATCAAAAGAACAATTTGGTTTTTTAGATTGTAGGAAAATCACTAATGCAATAGGAGTAGTACAGAAAGTACTACATAGAATAAAAGTGAAGAAACAAAAAACATTGTTATTAAAACTAGATTTAGTCAAAGCATATGATAGGGTGGATTGGGGTTTCCTCGGACTTGTTTTATTATAGGTTGGTTTAAGTTTAGAGTCAATTGATTGAATCATGGGTTGTGTGACATCAACAAACTTTGTTGTACTGATCAATGGGAGTCCTACTAGTTTGTTTAAATCATCAAGGGGATTAAGGAAAGGCTTCCCTACTTTTTCTTCTAGTTATTGAAGGACTTAGCGGAATTATACATGAGAGAGTTTGAGAAAAGAAGCTTGAGGGTGTTCCTGTGGCGAGAGAGATAAATATTACACATTTAATGTTTGTAGATGATGTAATAATGTTTAGGACTGGATGTATTGATGCATGGAAATAATATAAGGAGATATTGGAATTATTTTGTAAGGCTACACGGATGGAATTAGGAACTCAAAAATTAGGTTTTTTAGAAGTAGGATGGGATGATATAGAGATTAAATTTTTGAAGGAAATATTCCCCTTTGATGTTAAGACTATAGATACAGGATTTAAGTATCTTGGATTTTACATCAAACCAAACTGTTATACAAGAGTGGACTAGTTATGGTTAGAGAAACAATTTCAAAAGAGAATTCTGAGTTGGAATCATAAGTCGCTTACCCTGGATGGTAGAGTCATACTTGTAAAAGAAGTGCTTGAAAGTATTTCGGTATATTGGATGTCATTGGCAAAAATCCCCAAATGTGTACTAAACAGTATTAGAAGAATAATTTTCATCTTTTTGTGGTCTGGGAAAAGAGAAAAAGAAGGTATGCATCTGACAAGATGGAAAAATATAGCAAAACCCAAAAACGATGGTGGATGGGGAATTAAAAATATTTATATATTTGGACAAGAATTGGTGGCGAAAAGTATATGGAGATGTCTTATGCTACCTTGCATTTGGCATGAGGTAATTCTGCAAAAATACCTTAAAAGGAAAACTGTTGAGAAGTGGTTTAAATAGGGGTGAAAAAAATGGAATGGAACTTCAAATTTCTAGAGAGCCCTTACCTCCTCGGTAAGCATAATAACATATTGGTTGGTATGAAAACCTGGGTGTGGGAGAGACATCAGAATTGGGGTTGATCCTATGGTAGGATCCTACTCATTCTATAAACTATCTAAAAATCTTTTATTAAAGCTAAAAGAACAATGGATTACCTGTCTTGCTCATGCTGGGACAAGCACACAGGAAGCTACTAACTATACATGGAAAAAAGTTGATAAGTTAGGCCTGGAACGAGTACAAAAAGACGAATGGATAAACTATACTAAAGGATTGGTAAGTACTGGAATTGAATTAAATAATGAGAAAGACAGGTTACTATGGTCTTGGGATACCAAACAAGGCCAAGTAAATGCCAAATTAGCTTATGAAGAAGAAATTTTGGAGGTCAAGGGAGAAGAACCAAAATTTTTGTACTCAAAGATCTGGAAGTGGAAGCTACCTATGAAGGTAAAACTATTTGCCTCGTTATTGTTAGAACAGAGAATATTTACCTGGGATAACTTGATAAAAAAGGTGTTTTCAAGGACATAGCTACTATGTACTTTGCAAGGAAAGCGAAGAAACCGTGGCACATTTATTTGGGTATTGTAGTTTCATAACAAATATTTGGCGTACTATCTCTATGGAACTAAAGTTGTCTAATAAATGGCAAGGTAGACTATTTGAAAATAGTGTACAGAACTGGTCAAAGAAGGAGGAAAATTGGATGGAAGTCCCTTGCTTTATTAGCTGGGAGTTTTGGAAGCATAGGAACCTGTTGATCTTTGAAGATAAACAAAAAAACCATGTTATAGTTTGTAATTACATTCTACAGGATTTGGGGGAACAAAAATATACACAGGATACTCTTCTCAAAAGGATTGACAGACCACTTTTACTTTATTGGGACAGGGTTGTAGGATTTTTTATGTGGCTTCACAGAAAAGAGAAACAATGTCTTGGGCTAAAGCCTTTATGAAATGTCCAATAATGGGCACTTATAAACTAAAATTGAACCGTGGAAAAGGAACAAATTCTAAAGGAGAATTGATGGTTCTTTGGTTAATTTTATATTTTTCTTATATTAAGAAGGTATTAAGGATACATCTGTTGGGCGAATCTAAGGTTATTATAGACTAGTATACTAACGAAAATAATTTTCAGGTGATATCCTTGCAGCCTTGGATGTCAAATATTAGATCATTAAGCAGTCATTTTTAGCAAATCAAAGCACAACATAAATATAGACCCCATAACCAGATTGTTGATTGACTTTCAAAGGAAGCATTTGTTTTAGAGGAAGATGGTATATACTCGTCACAAATCACAGATGAACAACATGAAATATATGGAAAAATAAATATTAGCTTCCAGAATACTCTGAGCATTGAAATTTTGTTATAATACAGGCAAAAGGAAGTAAATAGATTTTTGTATATTTTTGGATATTGTTGTATACTTTGTAATGGTTATATGAATGGTCATGAGTTAACAGAACATAAAAGACTTATGAAAGTTTGGCTATAATTTTGCAATGAGTTTTGTAATGATTTGAAAAAAGACAATATTATATTTACTAATATATGAGTTTTTTCTTACTGAAAAAAAGAAAAGAAAAGAAAAGAAGGAAGATATGCATTACATGTTTTATGAAAAAAATCTAAAAGATTATCATCCATACAAATTAAATTTTTTCAAAATTAATTAAATTTTTTACATTTCATTTTATTATCTTCTTTTTGTGCATATCTCAAATTCTCTCTTTAAATTACACACACACACACACACACACACACACACACACACAC